>JBBPNZ010001043.1:0-11588 GCA_038091195.1 Phylloporus rhodoxanthus
GTTGGAAGCCATCGTCGATGGTTCCGTTCGAGAGGCGGGATGTCTTTTGGACGAGTTTGGAGAGTTCGAGGCGGGCAGTGGCTTTAGTGTCAAATGGATAAAACGTAGATTCAAAGTTGGTGGCAAACTCCTTGAAAGTCTTTCCTGAGGTAATGGTCGTATCGGCCATTCTGTCATACCACATTTCGGCAAAGGAGGCGCCTCTTCCCTTAGACATCTTATTGAAGGTAGTCATAATCCTATCGTTGTCGGTTAGGTATAGTGCATCGTTGAGGGCGAAGTAGGCCTTCATGGCCTTAGTCCATCTGGAGGCATCGGTAGGTTCTCCAGAGAAGTCAGCGGGGAGAGCTGCTTTGAGTTCAGAGGCGTGGGTGGACATAGGCAGTGCTGGGGCAGTGGTGGTGGGCAGAGGGTTTGCTGGTGGGGGCGTCGAGGGATGAGTTTGGATAACAGTCCTTTGAGTGACACTGGGATACGTGGGTGTGGGTCTATGGTGGCGGTGGCTTCGAACAAGCTGCTGGGATGGTTGTTCCTCGGGAGTGTCGATTTCAATGTCGCTGTCAGCGTCGAGGGGTTCTGGGTGGAGTCCGAATCTAGATGATCGACTCGTAGTGGCGACGGGTGGGTCCTACACCGTAGAAGGTGGGACCAGGGTTAGTCTTGAACTTTTGTTACACGTAGCGTATACAATGGGCGAGGCTCCTAAACGTGCTGGCTCGAGTGATACTCACGAAGAGACCAACTCAAGAGACAACGAGGAGGACGAGCATTCGGTCAAGGGTATTCCGAGGACGAGGACGAGGGTCGTTCAGGGGTTTCCTGGAACGAGACTAGACAAGGATCGGTCAAGGGGTTGCCTTGAGCGAGACGAGGACTAAGCGTTCGACTAAGAAGTCGCGAGGATGGACTTGATAATACGCTAGTATTGCGCAGTTCAAGACTGGGGAATACATGTGATGTACGAGAGTATTTATACTGGTAAGATTCGGGCACGGACCAAGGAGAAACCAAAGAGGAAAGAGATACTTCCCTGAAAGGGAAAGTGAAGGGGAAGGACCTATGTCAAGGTAACGTATACTAGATCAAGCTGCGGAAAGTGATCATCAAGGAGAAGGCGTCCGAGTTGGATCGAGCACAGGAAGTGTAAACGAGTATGAGTCAAGGATATCCGAGTTGGATCGGATAGAAATGAGAACTAGATGAGTCATCGTACGAAATACCAAAAGAGAGCAAAGAAAGCGGCAAGTAGTCCCTCTAGTAGGAAGCGAAAGAGAATAGGGAGGAAAAAGCGTAACAGAGGGTATGTCCATTCTTAATGTGGACAAGGGTTGCTGCTGACAATTAACATTTGGTCTTGTCAATCCAATGGGACACAGTTCCCTTGTTCAAGTGGGAGAAGAGCTTGAGTTGCTCTTTTTTGAGTGTGTTGGCCATTGCTTGAGGTGACTAGTTGTGTTGTTGGGCTACACAGTCAATACAGTGGCTCAAATAAGTGTCCCAATGTTGGGGCATTTTGGAAAGACTTGACATTTGCAAAAGAACAAAAATATATTAGCTCTAATCCTTGCAGAGTCATCAATAGCCCTAACCCTTGCTCTAAAGATAAGCCCTTAGTCATGTGATTTGGTTGCCATGAGATTGAGATATAACCATTTCAAAATGACATGTAATGTCATTGGAACACTTATTTGACCATGATGTTATCAGTCATCATTTGATAAATAACATAATGTTCTGATGGATGCTGTGCTTCAACCCTGTCTTATTATGTAACTTATAAAACCCTGAGCACTATAAAGGGCAGGGATACCACCCAGCTAACCCTACTTTACCATGAAGTTCATTTCTGCCTCTGCTAGAGCCAATATTTTATTTCTCTCTGAATTTGGCCTTTCTGCTAGAAAAATATCCTTCCAAACTGGTCTGGGGAAGTCCACTGTGGCCAGGGCTATCAAAAAGATTCATCCAAACAAGGAAAACATCAAATTAGGCCCTCCTTTCAAGCTTTCCCCTACTCACAAAAGAAGAATTGTCTCTAGTATTATCTCTGAAAAGTTTGAAAATGCTATTCAGACAACCCATCTCATCAATTCTACCCTCTCCTCTCCTATCTCTTCCCAGACTATTTGTAATGTGCTAAAGTCTGCATCTCTCAAGGCTGTAGTCAAGAAAAAGAAACCACTCTTGTCTGTTAAACATAGGAAACATAGGTTGGCTTTTGCTCTCAAGTACCAACACTAGACTATGGAAGACTGGGCTAGGGTAATTTGGTCAGATGAGACCAAGATTAACAGGATTGGGTCAGATGGAAGGAAGTATGTGTGGAAAGTGGCAGGAAAACCTTTGCAAGACAAGGAGGTACAGGGAACAGTAAAGTTTGGAGGAGGTTTCTTGATGGTTTGGGGATGCATGGGCTGGAATGGAGTGGGAATCCTTGCAGAGGTGGAAGGAAGGATGAATGCTGAGCAGTATGTCTCCATTTTGAAGGATAATCTGCTTTCTACTATGGAAAATTCTGGAATCCCTGAGGAGAGCATTATTTTTCAACAAGATAATGACCTCAAGCACACTTCTAAAAGAGCCCAGGAGTGGCTGGAATCTCAAGATATCAAGGTTCTTGATTGGCCAGCACAATCTCCAGACCTTAATCCCATTGAACATCTCTAACAAATCCTCAAAAAGAAACTCAACAACTATACAACACCACCAAGAGGGGTTTGGGAGCTTTGGGAAAGGATTGATGGGGAATGGGGCAAGATAGAGGTTGAGGAATGTCAAAGATTGATAGAAAGCATGCCTAGAAGACTAGAGGCAGTGATAAAGGCAAAGGGAGGGCATACAAAGTACTAAAATTGTAGAATAGAAATGTTGCTCAAATAAGTGTCCCAATGACATGTCATTTTGAAATGGTTATATCTCAATCCCATGGCAACCAAACCACATGACTAAGAGCTCATCTTTAGGGCAAGGGTCAGGACTATTGATGACTCTACAAGAGTTAGAGCTAACATATTTTGGTTCTTTTGCAAATGTCAAGTCTTTCCAAAATGCCCCAACATTAGGACACTTATTTGAGCCACTGTATGGTACTGTACACACTGTATGTACTGTGGCACTATGTCAAAATTAGTGATTTGCTGATGTATGTTTATCATATGATTTGACCTTGTGTTATGCAGACGCCATTACAGTAATTCAACTAATATGTCTTGGAGTTCTGCCTTCTCCAAATCTTCCTGTGACCCTTTGTCATTTGCATTTATCTCATCATGCATTGCTTTTTCCATTATCATTAATCCTTTGTCACTTTGATCCTCAATAATGTGTTGTGTATTTCTTCCTCTATGCATAGTATGAGGCAAACTCAATATTAGCTTATCTTGAAGTTTGCTGAATATTTTTGTCATGTCTGGAGTAGTGTGGTTCATGTTGAGATGTGTATGATTGATGTTTGTTTGGATGACTTTATGCATGTTTTGGTACACTTGAATTAACAGGGACTCAAGTATTATCCACTTACAGTAACTGTTCTATTTGGTCATTTGCCTCAGTTTTTCACCTGCCACTGTCCATGGGAGCTTGTTCAAAGTGAGTGAATGTTCATATACCTTTGTGAACAGGTTATTTAGCTTAATGCACCAGTCTACAGCATGCCACTTCATGTGTTGACCTGTTGAATTAACCAGGAGATGGTAATGAACTGCTCACCTGCAATTCCAAGTGCATTCAGTGTGAATGATTGATGTTAATGTTGAACAGACTTACTTCAGACCAGCCAGATAGACAAAGTGAAGATTTAATAGGATGTTTTGTATGTGCGATGTATACTTGTGCTTCCAAATGGCCTTCAAGATTGGAATCCAGTCGATGATGCAAACCTCAATATGTTCAATATCACTGCAGTTCATTGCATATGACAACTTTTCATAAAGCAGAAAATATTTATTCAAGAGCAATGAATTTTTAAGTTGGAGGTCACATGACTTTTCTGGCATCATTCGCACTGATTGTATCTGGTGGGTAATGTCATATGTATGAATTTGAGTTAAGTCCAACTCCGCTACCTCCACTACTCTGGACCTCTCTCCTCTAGAACTCTGGTGCGTTCTCTACCAAGATGCAACCAGGAGTCTCCAGACATTATCTCTGTTCCCCTTATGATCTTCTTCATTCTATTCCTATTTAGTTTAGCTCCACTGTTAGTCTATCTCTGTACCTGTGCGAGCACAGCTCCAGCTTTGTCATACCCATTGCAGTGCTCTGGCATACTCTTTCTCCGACCTCTGTCTTACTCATTACTTACCAATCCCTTCTAATCCTTTGTTAGTCACTTCATTCTGACTCCGTATATAAACCTCTGTACTCCACCATGTAACTCTAGTTCGAATATCAACTTAGATTCCACTCCTCTACTCACATCCATCTCTGATCTCTGACCCTCTGACCAAATTCAGGAACACGACATTGACAAGGGCGCACCACATATGGTGAAGCCACAGTCCCTTCTGACCAAAACTCCAGAGTTCCGGAGTTCCCTCAGGAGTTGACCCAGTCTTGACAGGTAGCAACAAACTGATGTGCAATCTCATCTGCTGTGGATTTTAAGTCTTCTAGCCTCAGTTTGGTGGAAGCAAAGTCATCCAGACTTTTGATTCCTTACATCTTTGCTTGAACATGTGCCAACCAACAATTTAACTGCTGACATATTCCTGCATGGCTAACAAGCTCATGCATGCATTGAAAACCAGGTTTTGAAGTGAAGGTGAATGTTTCTTTTGGTCGGAGTATTCCCACATTGTTTATTAGAGCAGTGTTGTTCTTGCATGCTGATGGTGGAACAATAAAACATTGCCACAATGCATCTGCACAAGCCATCTTCAGATGGAAAAGCTCTAGAATGAATATAACATGCTGAAACTGGTGCCATGGTGTTAACTCAATAGAGTGGCACAGTTGAGCAGTCATGAGGCTATAAGGAACTTGTTCCCTTATTTGGGCATTAGCCCCTTTCTAACATGTGTGTCAGCTATACATTGCCTTAAGACAATGCATGACTGACATAAACAGTATTTATTTATACATACTTATTTCTTATGTAGTGTATATAAGGGAGAGGACTATCACTAAGACAGTCCTGATACCTTTACCTTTATACCACATCAATCTAAGATGTTCATTGTCTTTTAATGTGAACTAAGGTGATAAGGTAGCAACTCATTATACTTTTTTGACAACTGTTAACAACAATTGATTTAACTGATGAGCTGAACAGCCACCAGAGTGAGTGCCTGCACTATGAAAGTGCCACCCAAGAGGGTTTTGAAACCATCAACTGATGAGTTAACTTGTCCGTCAGTGACAAAACTGACCATGAGTCTCATAAAGGGAAAAAAACGTGATGCACCCCTGCACATGGACACAGACCAGGGCATAGAACCTATGCCCAGAGAGTTCAACAAGCCTGAGTCTGCCAAACAAGCTGAGAATTTCCTGTGAGAGGTAATGAGCCTCTGAGCTTCCTCATGAAACAGGGTGATACTACAGTGCCCATCAGTACACCTTAGGCAGAATCAATGCCCACACTAGAGATGATACAGATGGCAAGCATCTATGAGATTCTGTTTCCATCAAGGGAACCAGAGACAGTAACACTGTTGCAAGTCTATCACGAGGACCTTCGTGCCTCGGTCCAGTCACCATCAAACATGATTGGATTGATGGACCTGGTTGACATGGTGAAAACCATAGACAAGTTCCTAGAGCAACAATCATTCAGGTGGAGCTACTATGGCCCTGGATCTGAGGGATTTGATAACTATGGAGTAAATTCAGGAAAGCACCAGGCCAGGAAGGTCAAGTGCATGAGGAATGCCCTCAAAAGAATGCTGGAATTAGCCAGTGACAACTCAACAACTGCATCCAATAGATCAATCAAACAGGAAAGTAAACCCGTAGAAATTCAAATCCAGATGCCAGAAGTGACAGATTTGAATGATCTGTATAACACCCCAGCACCTACTGGACAGCGCATAGAACCAGTGTCATGATGAGAATTCCTCATAAATGTCCCAGGATGTCTGGAGTATCTCAATCAAGATCCTGAAGCAATCAGGTGACACATAGCATAGCAGCATGAAGCTAAACAGGCTGGACACTCCATAGCAGATGAACAAACTAGGAAAAGACACACAGGTCACCCTAGAGATAACCCTTGTAATGAGGAAAGAAGAAATCAAATTCCTATTAGGCATGACCCACTGTGCCATCACGACACCAAAGCAAATGACAACTTTGTAATTGGAGGTGACAGGCCTCCACAAGGACCTCCACCTCCTAGGCCCCCTGGAGATAATTCAGATGATAGTCCAGAGGACGACAACTCTAGTAGTGAAATGGAACCAGACAGCGACCAAGAATTTGGTCAATGCTAAAGCACTAATTCATGACCTGCATGTGAGAGACATCAATACCTCAGGGGGTAGCAGGCCAAAATAAGGCCTTGCTTATGTAAGCTACTGACTATCTCACCCATACAAGATGAGATTACAACACCCTCCCTCAAGGAGTATGGGGGAGATTAAAGGAAGTAGGTAGAATGAGAAAAAATATACCTCTAAATATTCCAATGACAGTTTGTGGTAGTGTTTGAGTCTGTAGGTAGTCCGTGTGGTTGCATCGCAGTCTGGTCATGTGCCTTCCTAATCAGGTAAGTTGTGTCTTGGACTTGTGTGCATGCCATCTTGTCTCCTCAGCTCATTTACATAGCATCTATAGTGCAGAGGGTAGTCCATATGTAGCATCTTGTACAATATGTTCTGATGACTTTATTATCGTTGTGATGCATCTGTGAGGGTGGGACGTGCATGCGTTGCAATTGCAAAGTGTAGCAGTTGAGTGATTACCATATATGGTAAGTTGCGACTTGCAGTCACAGCACTCTAGCCAGCATGTTATCACTTTGATCATGTCACTGTCATCTATCTCACAGTGGAGAAACTCTCCCTGCCTCTGCACTCCATTTGAATTGCATCTGACTGCTTTGATTCACCTGAATTGCCCATGATATGTATATTTGTATGCACTTGGTGAGTTGATCTGTGCTGATAACCCTTCTAGCTTGCGATTTCGACTTGCCTTGTCAATGTGGTGGGTTTGGATTGTGCTTAGGGCGCTTGGGATGCTTGTGGGACAGGCTGGATGGCATATGTAGGTATGTCATGTGTTCCTCTGTGGTGTTTGCACTGACTTGTGTGCTGTTCAGATAGTGCTTTTGTTTCAAGTCATTGTGACTCATATTGCTGGCTGCTTGCTTCACCAACCATCTGGCATCCTTCCTCATCATCTACAATGCCGTCTCCACCATTTCCATGCACTCAAATGGTCTCGACACCTCTCACTTTGACTGACTTGCCCTTTCACCCTCTTTCATACAGATCTCGATGATGCATGTTCATTCTATTGATGCGCTCATCTCTGCCATCTTTGGGGCATTCCTGGACGTGGTGGACAATGTTTTGTGTTGCCACTTTGCACGTCAGCTTGTCTAGGTCGCCTGGAGTCACCTTTGGTGAGTTCTTCTCCTCTGGGTGCTCCAGTTCTCTCCTGACGTTTTCTGGTGTGTTGGATAGCTTCATCGGCTTGTCCATGGCATGCCCATTGCCTCTTGATGCTTCTGATGCTCTTGATGCATCCACTTTCTAGCCTGGTGCGACTAGCTCGTCTTGAGTCCCATGTAATGAGTACTCTCCAACCTCTCGCTCTGGCCTTTTGCTGATGCATTCTTGCACCTTCCATGCCCTCTTTGGTTGCTTCATAGTGACATCGTCAACTCCTGATGGTCCCGACTTGTCCACTTCAAGTATGGCACCTACAGCCTTGGAGCTTGCAGACATCCACTCCCCCCCCTCAAGTGAAAGGCTTGAGGGCATGTTCCATCAACTTGTGGGTTCATGAGGTGGTTTTGGAGGTGATGGTAGGTCCCTAGGTGCATTGTCATCATTGCTTGAGGTGCACTGATTGTTTGTGTCGAGCGCCATTGCAAGTCACTTGCCATCTGTTGCACTTGCCTCAACTGTGTCGATCTGGTTGTTTCAACTGTTCTGCATGCATTCCCCCTCAACCTCAACCTTTTCCCACTCTCCCTCAACCTCTGCATTTCTCTCAACATCTGCACTTCAATGCGTGACATCGTCATTTTGACTGCATGTGGCTATACTACTGGGGTCGACCTTTTGGGTTGCAGGCAATTCACGTGTGCTATGGGCTTTGTCTGAGGGTGTTGTAGGTGTGTCCAGTTGATTTTCTTCATTGATTTTCTCATCTATCACCTCTATAGCCTCTTGCAGCATCTCTCTCACCTTGCTTGTCTTGACCCATTCACCCACATCTGTGTTATCAGATGTGTCGGGGGGCTCTACAGATGCAGTCAGGTGATGTGCCACATCACCCATTTCATCTGTAGGGTCTTTTGACACTGCTGTGTCACCCTTGTCAACTGGTGATGCGCTCTGTGCACTTTCCTCTGTGGGGTGCTATGGTCAAGCTACATATGCTCACCGCCTTGGCTGGTTGGTCGTGTGGTGCACTCTGTGTGCACACATTATTGCTATTGTCATGGGTGTTTGCTGCGATGGGTTTGCCAGTGGGGGTTTTGCCTATGGCCTCATTGCCCAGACCCTCTTCACCTGTCGCACTATCCCTCATGCCCTTCACCATCTCTCTGCTGCCCTTTCTTCCCTTTTCACCTGCCATTTTGGCAGTTTCGACCTCTTCCTCAGCCCAGTGCCTAGCTTGTTCATTGAGTGGCATGTCTGGTGGGTTGGACAAGCTGTCCGCTGGTGTTATGGGCTCAGTGTGCTCTGCATTTGGGTTCATGGCATTAGTGGTCTTCTTGATGACTTGCTGGTGTGCCATTTTGGCTTGCTGGGACTTGTCTGTGGCTGCACAGTGGACTTCTATGGTTGCGCTATTGTTATCCATGCTGCTCGCTCAAGTTGTGAGGCTTATACTAGTTTCACTAGCCTTCTGGTGTATTCCCAGTCCTGTTTTGACTTGTTGTTGTCAATAATGCCTCCTGCTGGCTCTTTTGTCGACTATTAGGGTTGTTCAGAGTAGAAAACGGCCATCATTTTAAGGCCATTTTGAGCACCATTTTGAGATTCATTTTGCAATACCCAAAACTGTTTTGTACTTTGACTTACCCTGTTTTGAGGTCGTTTTGAGTGGATTTTGGATTTTGGATTTGACTTGCTAGTGCAGCATGCTGTCTGAGTTTGAATTTGATCACAGTCAATGAGTAAATGATAACAACTGTGTTTCTTCACTCTCCTCTTGATGCCTACCCAATCTGAGTACCAACAACTTACAGCAATCCTCACAGAGGTATATCTTAGTGCAATCATTGCTAAATCCTATAGTCTGGCAGCTCCACCCACATCATCAAGCTCTGATTCAGGATTTGATGAATCAGACAGCTTATCTGATTCAGATCAAGAGTTGCCAACAGCAAGCGAGTCTATGCTACAACTTCTTGGAACCATTCACTCTCATAGATACCTTGCTAATCACCAGCCAATCAGCAAGAGTGGTGAGAATTTGTGACTTTTTCTCACAGATTGGAAGTATGATCATCCAAATATATTTTGGGCACATGTTTGGATGACTTCAGAGTGCTTTGATGTACTTCTTGCTATCTTGCAGGATGATCCTGTGTTTCAAAACAAGTCCAATCACCCACAAAAGCTACCAGTTGCAGCACAACTTGCTATTACACTTTACCATTTTGGACACTATGGAAATGTGGTAAGCACAACCATGGTAGCATTGTGGGCTGGAGTTGGCTATAGGACTGTTTGACTTATTACCAACCATGTTATGACAGCAATCTGTCAGCCCTCCTTTTGCCAAGCTGCTCTCTATTGGCCATCAGAGGAGGAGTGTTACGATTCACCCCTATTCATTTTCTTTTCTTTGGACTTATCTTTCTATTTCACATGATTACTCATCATCATTGACTCTTCATCCAACCCATTGAACTTCCCCATCAATTACTTCATAATTGTGCTTACTTTCTTCATCATTCCATACGATTCCATTGCATTCTTCTTTGTCATTGCTACTTACTATGCTCATTTCTTGACCTACTCTGAACCCTGCTAGCTTAGGTATATAAAACCATCGTCTTCCAGTACTATCTCTAAGCTAGGTCTTACCTCTGTACTGTGCGTTTGCCAATACAGATTTCTTTCTTTCTTCTTGTCCTTGCGAGTCTCCACCCATACTCTGAATGGGAAGTCTGCTGTCTTAGGAAACCCCTACAGACCCCTAGTCTCTTGTTGCTCTAGGAAGCCCCTACGACCCCTCTTCATCGACATTAGTTGGATGAACCTTTGACCCTATATCCTAGAGATCCTCACCGTATGTGAGAAGCCCTCACCATACCTCTTGTCTACATCACAGAGGTCATGTGTACACTCTACTTGGGACTATGCATAACAAGGAGAAAGAGGAAGCCAAACAGTGGGTTGAGGACAACTTATACCCAGCCTGGAGGGATGGATAGGTTATGATGGATGGAAGTTTGATTCCTCTTTATTTCTGTCCAGGTCACTTTTGGAATACATTTTATGATTGCAAATCAAACTACTTCCTAAATGTTCAGGTATGTTTTATTGTTAAAAAGTTGTAAGATTGACTTTGATGATTTTAGATTGCATCCACTCTAGATCTTTGCATTGTTGACTATTCTGTTGGATTGCCTGGAAGTCAACACCATTCCACTGCTTTCTCTGAAAGTCACATCCACAAGGAGCATGATGTTTTACTAGGTCCAGAAGAGTGGATGTTTGCTGATATAGCATATCCTCTTCATGACTGGTGTCAAACTCCATATAAAAAGTGAGTTTGATTGCATTACTGTTATAAAGTCATTTACTTTGGCCAGGCCTGAGAAGGATACAGAGGAGAATACCACTTACAACTACTATGTCTCCAAGATTCGTATTTGCTCTGAACATGCAATTGGATACTGTATCTCAAGAGTATTTTGCAATCTTTGCAAGGTCTTTGTGTTTGACTTGATTGTGAAGATCATATTCAATATGCTTGTCTTTGGATCATCTCTTGCATTCATTTACATTCATTTGTTCTGGGACATCAGGGCATCAATATCACTTGGGACCATTTCTTTCAGAATGGACTTCAAATTATTACAGAGGAACAAAGATGAAATGTAGAGTTATTGGCTATCAGGGAGCAAGAAGCTGATGAAGAAGAGAGAGAAAGAGAAAGAAATGAGGGAAGAAATATAGAGTTACAGTGGCTCAAATAAGTGTCCCAATGTTGGGGCATTTTGGAAAGACTTGACATTTGCAAAAGAACCAAAATATATTAGCTCTTATCCATGCAGGGTCATCAATAGCCCTAACCCTTGCACTGAAGATGAGCTCTTAGTCATGTGATATGGTTGCCATGGGATTGAGATATAACCATTTCAAAATGACATGTCATTGGGACACTTATTTGACCATGATGTTATCAGTCATCATTTGATAAATAACATAATGTTCTGATGGATGCTGTGCTTCAAC
>JBBPNZ010001044.1:0-11571 GCA_038091195.1 Phylloporus rhodoxanthus
TCCCTGACATCAAAAAGGTGGGTGGGTGTGAGTGAGTGCACTGGAATTGGCTCACATGTGCGCGGACAGGCGATCGACACGCTGCTTGAGAAGGAGTATATTGAGCGTGTAGAGGGCACGAGGGACACGTTTGCGTATGTTGCATAGTTGCTTTGAATTGCAAGTCATTTGTAGTGTAACGTGATGATAATATACCATATACGGATCCACCTCGTTTCTTTAGCCCAGCATGAGCCTACGAGATGCGCTCCTCGCCGCACTCGCCAGCGTCCCCGGTACTCGTACATTCCATATCCACGTCCTCGTATCTACGCCAAAGAAACACTACAACCTGTTTCCATTCGCGACACCGCGGCCAAAGACATTTCTACAGCACATTCTCGTTCTGCTTGCGGAACAGGCCACGGCAGACTCGCCACGCGTGTTCGTCTCTGCCATCGAGGCATTTCTCTACCATGTACCGTCTACATCTAGCGGGGTGCTCTATGTCTCCAAGGTCGACTCTACAGGACAGGCCAAGGCACCCTCGCCGACGCCAGTGCTCGTGCGTGCGCTGCTAAGCTACTACGTCGATCCCACGAGCAGACCACTCCCCGTCGCCCATCTGTGGGTGCACCTCTTTGCACGTGCGCAGAACCAGTACCTGTTCCCCAACTCTGCCGAGTATGCTGGCAAGCGTCCACTGTCGGATGTGAAGCTGTGTGCGTGGTGGAAGCGCCAGCTGAGTATAGTGGCGGAAGAGGTGCGGGCACGTGTAGAAACGTGTCGGCTGTATTATCTGCTGCCTGGCCTCGGGGAAGTGGAGGCGACCCACGCGCTGGACCGCGTGTACGCAGCCGGGATGTCGGTACCGTGGACGTATGGGCATCCGTATGGGCGTACGGATGCAGGGCAGCCATGCCCGGTCGGGAGGGGTGGGCATATCGGACATGTTGTGCCGTGGTTTGATGATGACCCCAAGGCGCGATTCTTGGACGAGATCGCGTACACGACGGATGCGACTGGGGTGCGGTCACCTGAGCGGAAGCGACCGCGTACGAGTGGGGATGTGGAGAGCGAGCCGGAGGAGACGACGAAGGCGCTGCGCAAGGTGACGGTGGAAGAGTTTTGGGAGCGCATGTCGTTTCGGCAGGAATGCGTCGCGGGAGCAATGACCGGGTTCTTTGTGATGGGGACGTCGAGCGCAGCACCGAGGGAAGGACGACAGGGTGGGCAAGTTTCTGGGCCGATGCTGAAACGTGTGTTGGCTTCGCTGATGACTGGGCACGAATTTTCCACTTGTGAGCGGGCGGTGTGGTCTACTGGCGTTCTGGAAGAGACGATTCGAGGCCTATGTGATGGGTTGGACTGGTCGTACATATACGGGAGTGTTGGGGTGAGCAATCCTGAGGAGGCACGCAAGGAAAAGGAGCCGACGAACTTGATCACGGTGCTGACTGTGCGTCGAAAAAAGAGGTAAAGGTCGAGGCTGTGGATTATGTTTATTACGACTATCGGCACCGCTTGTTTTTCTACACCATGTCCATGTCCCTCCCCTCCTTTGCCCAGGCTTTCTCTTCCTCCTCACTCAACGAGATCGTCAGCAACGCGCTACCACCAATAGTACAACACCGCCCAAAACGCGCTAGGGCAGATGCGTACGTCCACACTCTCATCTCCACGACGCGCTCTCACAGCCTGTGATAGGCCCGTCCGCGTAAAGGAGGAGGACTCACCCCCAGCATCTCCACCACAGCCCAGCGACGCACACCGCGACGACGACGCCACGCCCGCCGTGCAGCCCTCCTCAAAAAAGCGCCGGGTGACTCTACCCCACCCGTCACCACCCGCTTCCCCCGCACCCCCCGCCCAAGACGATCCATCCCGCCCCATCCTCAAGCACCAAAAACAGCTAGACCAGCGCAGCGATCAGTCCGCCACCTCAAAGCTGTCCCGCATTGGCCGTGTCAGTCCCACCCATCACCAGCCCATCACACCACCTCCCTTGATGGTCGAGCCTACCCAAAAACCCGCCCACTCGTTGCCTCCGCCACCGATCAGCTTTGCACGTCGTCGTGCTGCCCAGCCTGGTGCTCGCAAAAAGAAGCCAGCCGATATCCTCATCAGCCCCCGTGGCGCTGGCACCTCCGATCCACTCGCGCCCGTCATACAGAGCGCACCCCCAGTCGCGGATCGCTTCCCAATGGCGATTCCCCGTCTGCCAATCATGTTGAACAATGCACAGACCACACGAAGAGTCGCCACCAACGTTCCTCCCACTCCTACCCGCTTCAGTCTCCAGGCCACACCCGCCCCTTTGATCAGTTCGTCCGCGCGGACGATGCCCTCCCCCCCGAATCCCTCCGTCCCGATCGCCAACACCTTGGTACCACCCACCCCCCATGCGCTGCACCATCCTGGCTACACCGGTGACAGGACTGCCTTTTTGGCACCATTCGAAGTCTTTTACGATGCGCTCAATGACTCAAAGCAGCTCAAGACCTGGCTATCAGACCAGCTCCAAAAGTCGAACACACTCATGATCTCACTCAAACAGCAGCAGGAAAAGATGGATGAGATCGTGGCGGATTTGGTCGAGAAGCGCACGCGCGCGATGCGCGAGGAGATGTCGATGCTCCGCCAGCGTATGGAATCGCTCGAAGAAGCGCTCCTCGCTGTCCGCGCCGAGTCTACTATAGAGCAGGACGGCGAGGGGTACGGGTACCCCCAGGGTACCAAGTTTCATCAGAATGGGAACCCTCCCGGTTCTGACAGGCTTATCGCCAGATCTCCCGAGAGGGAGCATCTGTCACCACCCGTAGAAGTCACGGGTGCGGGCCCTCTGCGGTCGAGGCCGACGCGGTTGTGGTCGTATCCACCTGAAACGTCCTCATAGATGTTGGACTTGTAGCATTTACAGAGACTATGTATCTTTTGATTTATCGTCTTGTTTTTCTTGTCTCGCTTGCTTTCGTATTTCGCGCACCACACGTTCACTCCTTGTATTATTATTTGGTCTTGCCAAACATGCTCCGCGCCTTGTGTAGAACGTACGCGACTCGCCCGCCTGCACGCTTCCCGGACCCGCTCCTCAACAACCCCAAGGCGGTCGTCACCGCGCTCGAGGGCGACAAGCTCACGTTTATCCACCGACCACCACCGTCGGCGCCGTCGCCCTTGTCGACAACGCTCGACCCAGCCTCGCCCCTCCTGCGCCCAGCGACCCCGACGGGCAGTCCACTTCCCCCGCTGCTGCGCCCGTCCGCGTACAAGCCAGAGCCAGAGCGCCTGTCCACGGCAGACATTGAGAAGCTGCGCGCACTCAGACGGTCCAACCCCGCGCTCTACACATGCACCAAGCTCGCCAAGATGTTCAGCTGCACGCCCAGCTTCGTCTCGCAGGTCGCCGCCCTCCCGCGGCCACTGAGGCGGGCGTGTGCAAAGAGGCAGCAGGAGACGGTCGGGGCGGTCAGGGCGGGCTGGGGCGAGCGCAAGGCGACGTTTAGGGCCATTCGGGAGAAACGTCGGGAGTTTTGGTGAAAAGGTTGGTGTCCTCGCTGCGCTGGTCATCGTCTGCTGATGCGGATAGGCAGGACGGGTCGACTCGGACCTGTCACCCAAAATGTGTTGGTCCATTAGCCGACCGAGTTTTTCCTTGGTTTTCATATGTTACTTGTTCGTAGAGCTTTTCACGCCATGTCTGTCGCTAGATTTCCCCCCCATTTTGCAAACACGGATCATCGTCTGCGCTGTCTCGCTCAGCTTCGTTCAAAGCAAGTATCCATCGAGAAATACATTTATCTCAGTGGCCTCAAGGACCGCGATGCTAACCTTTTTTATGACATCTTGCTCGGAAACATGTCGGTGCGCACCAAACGTCTGCGCCTCACATCCCCAGCTTGACCCTGCCACCAGGAAATCGTTCCCATCCTGTACACGCCCACGGTGAGCTCGTCGCGCATGGCGGTCACACGACCTGACCCAGAACAGGTAGGCGAAGCGTGCCTCAACTACTCGCACATCTGGCGTCGCCCAGAGGGGATGTACCTCTCCATTGAGGACAAGGGCCGCATCCGCGACGTGCTCGCAGCGTGGCCCACCATCCACGACGCCCGCATCGCCGTCGTCACAGACGGTGCGTCCGCACACCGCTTTCAGACCTGTGCTCACCCCGGCCCGAAACAGGCTCACGTATCCTCGGTCTCGGTGATCTCGGCGCCAATGGTCTCCCCATCAGCATCGGAAAACTGTGCGTGTCTTTTTTCGCTTGGCGCGGTCGAGCCTGGACGGTTTTGGCAGGGACTTGTACGTCGCGGGCGCAGGGATCAAGCCGGCATCGACGGTGAGCTGGGCGTGGCGTGCGTGCTCGCGCTTGCTGATCGTGATCGCTCAGGTGCCCATCTGTCTCGATCTCGGGACCAATACCCAGCGCTACCTCGACGATCCGCTCTACATTGGCGTGCGTCGCCCCAGGCCGGCAGCCCCAGAGGCGAGTCCGCGCTCGTGTCCCACATGTGCCCTGCTGACAGCGCGCAGATGGACGCCTTCATGGACGAGTTTATGCAGGCGGTCAGGGACGTCTTTCCGAACCTGCTCGTCCAGTTTGAAGACTTTTCGACGAACAATGCGTTTCGGTACCTCGATAGGTACCGTCACCAGTACCGCGTGTTCAACGATGATGTCGTCCTCTTTATTCGCATCCATCTTTTGCCCTGCTGATCCTGCTGCATAGATTCAAGGTACAGGGTCCGTCATCCTGTCTGGTTTCATCAATGCGGCGCGTCTCTCCGCGGATGCTTCGGGGAGGGATTTGTCAGACCACAAAATCCTCTTCTTTGGTGCAGGCTCTGCGGGCACCGGTGTCGCAAAGCAGCTCCTCTCGTTTTTCACCTCTCTCGGGCTGACTCCAGAAGAGGCAAAGTCGCGCATTTACGTGAGTGGCGATCAGGTCTTCAAGTGGCGAAAACGCTCACGGTGATCCAGACCGTCGACTCCAAGGGACTCGTCACCGCTGACCGCAAGGGCCTCCAGGAACACAAAAAATGTATGTCGTTGTGCCACGTGCGTGGCAACGCTGACAGTCGACTAGTCTTTGCGCGCACCGATTACGACGGGCCACAGCTCACCAACTTGGTCGATATCATCCACCATGTCAAGCCCACCGCGCTGCTCGGTCTGAGCACGCTCAAGGTGCGTCGGGTCCGTGCGCTGCCCTCGTCCTGCTCACGCCCCTGCAGAACGCGTTTACAGAGGACGTCGTCAAGGCCATGTCTGCGCTTAACCCGCGCCCCATCATCTTCCCCCTCTCCAACCCGGACCACCTCTGCGAGCTCGACTATCCGGACGCCGTCGCATGGTGCGCCCCGTGCCCGTTCCCGTTTGCCTCGCTCACCCCTGTTCAGGACCAACGGCAAGGTCATCTACGCGTCCGGCAGCCCGTACGAGCCTGTGATGCACGACGGGGTGTGCTACGAACCGGGCCAGGGCAACAACATGTACATTTTCCCCGGCATCGGCCTCGGCGCGATCCTCTCCAAGACGCGCCATGTCTCGGACCGCATGGTCGAGCAGGCAGCCGTCGCACTCGCCTCGTCGCTCGACCCCGACGAGTACGCTGCGGGGCTGGTGTACCCGCGCCTCACGCGCATCCGGGATCTCAGCGCGATGATCGCGTTGGCGGTCATCCGGCAGGCGCAACAAGAGGTATGTGGTGGCGTGTGTGACGGACGTGGACTGACCGCGCACAGGGACTGGACACGAACCATTATCTGCGCACGCTCCCCGACGAGGACCTGCTCGGGCTCATTCGGGACAAGATGTGGCATCCACCGACGATGCAGCTCTTGTCTGCGCACAATGCGAATCTCTAGAAACATAAATTTATTGTACATCTAGAATTAACATGTTCTTTTTTCAAACGTCGATGTCTGCGTCTAATACATGTGGCCAGCCGTCCCGATCTTTGTTCCAGACGGCGATGCTGAACCGGTGGTTGATGCCCTTGAGGGCAGGCACGCACGCGACGCCGCCGCACCCGCCCGTCTTGGGCATCGGCACGAGATAAACCACCTCCTTGACGCGCGAGTGCAGGAGCGCCATGCTGCACATGACACAGGGCTCGTGCGTGATAAAGACGGTCAGGCCCGTCAAGAGGTACTGCGCGCCGTTCTCCGCGTCCCGCTCCGCACGGTCGTCCGCGATTCGGCGAATGACGTCGAGCGCGGCGTGGCGCAGCGGGTGCCGCGCCGACACACGCGTATCGTACCCCCAAACCGGGCGCGAGAGCGTGCAGGGTTCTGTGTGGGGCAGCGGGACGTACGCCACGACGGGCACCTGCGATGCGTGTGTCGAGGTGGCGAGGAGGTGGCGCACGGCGTCCGAGGCCCAGCGGACTCTGGCGCGCGTCCACGGCTCGGGTTCCCATTTCCGTTTGGGGCAAAAGACGGTGGGCCAAAGGGTGTTTTTGAGTGCGAGCGAGGTGGGTGTGCGTGCGGGGTTGGACGGGACTGAGAGTTGGTATGCGGGGTCTAGGCTGGGTGGGAGCTGGGGCGGGGTTGGGGAGGTGGTGAGGAGGAGGGTGGCGAGGGGGCCTTGTCTGCGGACGCGTTTGAGGTGCGAGAGTGCGTCCGTGTCGAGGCTGGATTGTTTGAGCCATCTAGAAGGGCGTTAGGAAGAGTGAATGAAGAGAGATGGGGTTCAACCTGAGCATCGTAGCAATGTGCTTTGGGTCGGGTATGTCTACGACCCATGCCTGCGCTGTGTGGGTGCGTGAGTGTGGCGAGGAGGGGGGGCTAAAACGGGATTACCGAGGTCGATGTCTTCCAATCGTTCTTCCTCCCTTTCGAGGCCGAGTTTTATCCAGGTAAATGGAAGGTCGGCCTCCTCGACAATGTCATCCATGTGGGTTGTGCTCGCGATGTTCGCAAGGCCACCCCAAGGATCGTCCAGATCTACGTCCTTGCGCGGTGGACAGTCGACAGGAACAAACCAAAGTGGGTGGCCATAGAATATACAGAGCTCTTCGTCAGGCTCGATCGCGCGCGTAGAGGTATACACGATGCATTCGTGTGCAGGATCGACTGAATATGATACGTTTGGGCTCTCCGCGTGATTGAACAATGAGCCTGTTGGTGATGAGCATTAGGGAGACTGAGTGGGACTAGACGGACCTAGACCTAGCGGGAGTGCCATTTGGCCGTCTCTCCAGTTAAAGGCGTAGTGGTCGAGCAGAGTGTGTTTTCCATGATTGTCGTATTCTTGTTTGCTAAAGAGCAGGACGGGGCTGATTTCGATGACGGTGCGAGGTGGAATGGGATGCGTAGCTGAATGGCTGGTGGAACAAGTCATACAGAACAAGTCTAGAGAACATACCAAATACCCCGCGACCTTTTCCTTGAACGATCTTGAGGTGGGCTCGTGTTGGATTCAGTATCCAGGTCATCGCGCTTGAAATGCCACCAAAACCACCCGCGAGACCACTGCCAAATGTGCTCCTCGTCTCCCTCATCCCCGTCGCAGCCTGGTTCATCGTCCGCCCTCTTCTCGACCCGCCACCACACCTCCCAGTCCTCTTCGCCTCCGTGGGGTTCTCCATATTCGCATTTCTGGCCGCGCTCTACTTGATACCTGCACTTGGCCCGACGTTCATTCGGGCAAACCTCAAAGGAAGGGATCTCCTCAAGGTCTACTCAGACCCCATGTGAGCTTTTCTGTGTCGGGCCTGCGCTTTACTGAGCATACACAGACCAGAGAGCCAGGGACTCATTTGTGCTGTCATATACATCCTCTTGTTGATTCTCTTCATTCCATTCCCCTTCTCAGACACCGTCGGGAGCCTTCCAGACACCCGAAAGACCCTCGAAGGCCTCCAGGGCGTAGCTTCTCTGCACCATGAGGTGAGACCTTGATGTCAAAGGTGCATGCCATATAAATGTTGTGTCTAGCTGTCAGTCTACCTCTCCTCGCTGCTGTCACTGTTGATGGCGACTATGTTGGGTTTTCTGGATGACGTGTTCGATATTCGGTGGAGGCACAAACTACCGATACCCATCATTGCTGCCATCCCCATGCTCATGGTGTACTATGCCGAGGGCGGCAACACGCATGTAGTGGTACCCATCCCCCTTCGGCCCTTTTTCGGCGTGCTGGTGAACCTTGGTTCGTGGGGACTATCATCGTGCACCACATTATTGACGTCGTGTCTAGGCCCGCTGTACTACCTGTACATGTCACTTCTTTCGACATTCACCACCAACAGCATCAACATTCTCGCTGGTATCAACGGTTCCGAAGTCAGTCAGGCGGTCATCATCGCTATGTCGGTCATCTTGAACGATCTGCTGTATCTTCCATGGCCCATAGATTTCAAGATACCCTTTCACCTCCTCGGCAGTCAAGCAGAGGTAGAGGTAGGAGGCGCTTGGCATGCTGGCATGTCCTATGGCAGCAGCGAGTTGGTGGGCAGGCATCTATTCAGCTTGTACTTTATGCTCCCCTTGCTAGGAGTCTGTCTGGGCTTCATGTACCACAACTGGTACGTGGCATGCTTGCTCGTGCATGCCCGCATTCGATGATGATCCACAGGTATCCTGCTCGCGCGTTTCCTGGAGATACGCTCTGCTATCTCACTGGCATGGCATTTTCAGTCGTGGGGATACAGGCCCACTTTTCAAAGACGCTGCTGCTCTTCTTTTTACCCCAAATATTCAACTTTGTCCTGTCATGCCCACAGCTATTCGGGTTGGTTCCGTGCCCTAGACATCGTGTCCCAAGGTTCGTTCCCACGGACTGTTTGGCAACGACGACCCAACGATTGACAGATTTGATCCTGATACTAATTTACTACACCCATCGAAAGCATCGTTCCTAAAGCCACCCTCCAAGCTGGCGACCTTGATCCTTTGGATCTTTTCGACGCTCGGTCTCACGGAGCTTACCCTCCATACGAACAACGGTCAAGTCCTCGAAGCGACCAACCTGACGATACTGAATTTTCTCCTCGTGCGCTTCGGACCGATGACCGAAAAGCGCTTGGTACAGGTGCTGATGGTGGCGCAGGTGAGCATGGTTGGGTTGATGTGATCTGTTTGGCAGACTCATGGGTAAACAGGTTGCGGGTAGTGTATTGGCGTTTGTGGTACGCTACGGGCTTGCTGGTCTTGTTTATGATGGTGATCGGAGATAACGGCTACGAACAATGCTGTATGGGATGTGGAGTTAAAGTTATAGGCAGGGTTGCCGGTCGGAGTGAGAATGTCGCCCAAAATGGTAGTGTACACTTTACTACGATATGTAAGGTACAGACCTAGTTGCATCACCAGTCTCGCCTCTGACCTGGCCGTTTTGCCGGGTCGGAGTCTGAAATCGAAAATAGGTCAAGACCCTCCCAAGTTAATCACAAGGTTGACCAATCACGTGCGAGTGATCGTTAGACAGGTTAATATAACTCATGTCGGACTCGCTCTCCTCATCGTCCGACGTCCTGTAGCAACGAAAGCGCTGATTTCTCTAGCAATGGCCAGCCAAGAACGCGCCGCTTTCCTCTCCGAAGTGGCCCAAGTCGAGCAGTGGTTCAAGGTAATGACCCCTGTCTCGTCATCGTCGACTCACTCACGGCCGAACAGACCCCTCGCTTTGCGCGCGTGAAGCGCCCGTACACCGCTGCCCAGGTCGTCTCAAAGAGGGGAACAATCCCCATCAAATATCCCTCTGACATTCAAGGAAAGAAACTCTTTGCGCTCCTCTCCGAGCACGCCAAGAACGGCACACCCTCTCACACCTATGGCGCGTAAGTGTTTACCCCGCACGATGCCTTCGCGTGTTCACTCGTACAGGCTCGATCCGGTCCAGGTCACCCAGATGGCCAAATATCTCGAGACCGTCTACGTCTCCGGTTGGCAGTCCTCCTCGACCGCGTCGAGCACCAACGAACCAGGCCCCGACCTCGCCGGTGAGTCCCCCCCACACCGCACTGACGCAGCGCATCTGACCACACGCCAGACTACCCCTCCAACACCGTGCCCAACAAGGTCGAGCACCTCTTCATGGCACAGCTCTTCCACGACCGCAAACAGCGCGAAGCGCGCGCCCGCATGTCTGACGCCGAGCTTGCAGCGACGCCCTACGTCGACTACCTTCGCCCGCTCATCGCAGACGCGGACACCGGGCACGGCGGGCTCACCGCCGTGATGAAGCTCGCCAAGCTCTTTGTCGAAAAGGGCGCCGCGGGCGTGCACATCGAGGACCAGGCGCCGGGCACCAAAAAGTGCGGGCACATGGCCGGCAAGGTGCTCGTCCCCGTCGCGGAGCACGTGAACCGCCTCGTCGCGATCCGCCTCCAGTTTGACATCATGGGCGTCGAGAATGTGCTCATTGCCCGCACGGACTCGGAGGCTGCGACGTTGATCACGTCCAACATTGACGTCCGGGACCATCCGTTCATTCTTGGGTCGACGAATCCGTCGCTGCAGCCGCTCGTTGCTGTCATGCTCGAAGCTGAGGCGGCGGGCAAGTCGGGCGATGATTTACAAGCCGTTGAGGACGCTTGGGTCGCCGCTGCGAAGCTTGAGCTGTTCTCGGAGACGCTGGCGAATGCCCTCGTTGCGCAGGGTACGCCGCGACACGCCGTGCAGCAGTTCCTCGACCGCGTCTCGCACGTGTCGTACCCCCAAGCAGTCGCTATCGCCCAAAAGGAGTATGGTTTGAGAAAGGTTCCTTATTGGGACTGGGACACGCCGAGGACCCGCGAGGGGTACTACCGTTATCAGGGTGGCACAAAGTGCGCAGTCATGCGCGCCATCGAGTATGCACCGTACGCGGACGCGCTGTGGATGGAGACAAAGAAACCCATCATTGCACAGGCACGCGAGTTTGCGCATGGCGTACACGCTGTGCGCCCTGGTCATTGGTTGGCGTACAACCTCAGCCCTTCCTTCAACTGGGAGGCTGCTGGGCTCAACACGAAAGATACGAAAGACTTTATATGGGAACTTGGCAAGCTTGGTTTCTGCTGGCAGTTCATCACGGTAGGTTTATGGCAAAGTTGAGTGATGATGTGCTGACTTGATGCAAGCTGGGAGGGTTGCACTCGAACGCATACATTAGCGATCTTTTCGCAGGTGCGTATGCAAAAGAGGGGATGAAGGCCTACGTCGAGATTGTGCAGCGCAAGGAGCGAGAGATTGGTTGCGACGTGTTGACGCATCAAAAGGTATGTCTGTCGGGCATGCACAGACCAGCAGTCTTTACTCATCCGTGGCACAGTGGAGTGGTGGTGACTATGCCGATAGTCTGATCAAGACTGTCACGGGGGGAGTCTCATCCACCGCAGCGATGGGCAAAGGTGTCACAGAGGACCAATTCAAGGCGGCGAAGCTATGACCCCGATGCCAATGCCAATAACAATGATAATAAACGTTCTCGATTATTTGTTTGCTTGTATTGATTGACCTCGCCGTCCTGGTCTTACATTTCATTACCTCAACCTGTGGGATGTCAAGACGCAACAACAAAGGCACCCTTGCTGGCTGTGAGCTCTGCGCCAAGCTTGTATCCCGTCACCTTGAAGGCGTTGAACAAAAGACCTCCAACAAG
>JBBPNZ010001045.1:0-11563 GCA_038091195.1 Phylloporus rhodoxanthus
CCTAACTCCGCCTCCGTATATAAACCCTCTGTACTCGATACTTGTACTCCAGTTCGAATATCGACTTAAGATACCACTCCTCTCTACTCGCGTCCATCTCCGATCTCCGACCCTCCATCCAAATTCGAGGACACGACCGTTGACAAGGGCGCACCACATATGGTGAAGCCGCAGTCCCTTCCGACCCAAAACTCCGGAGTTCCGGAGTTCCCTTAGGAGTTAAATCGGTCTTGACAGTACATTCGAACTCACATCTTGTCAACAGTCTTTACCTCCTCAATGACCACCCCTACCCGCTCTGACACTCATGCACTGGGTGCACAACCTCCCTTATCCTCTCGTTACACCTCTCTCTCCGCCTTTCGAAGCAATTGGGGTGACCCAGGTCCCTCCGAGTGTTTCTGAAGTTTCTCCGCTCGTGCTGCACCAACCTCTGCGTCACACCCACGTCCATGTTCTCCGACTTCGGTCGCATGCACACACGAGACCTTCCCTACCCCACCCCTTCACAATCCTCCGGGAGGCCCTGATGGCCCCGGAGATGACTCGTCTGATGATGATGACTCCGACTTCCTTGGGGATAACTCTCTTCCTGAGAACGAGCCGCAAGACGCTCTCGCTCACCTTGCACAAGCAATCCAAAAACTTGCTCGTTCCTCTCATTCCTCTCGTCGTCCCACCTCCGCATCTGCTCAGCGCACTAAAGTCCGTGAACTGGACCAGTTTGATGGGACCAATCCCTGCAAACTCCGCGTCTTCCTGGTCCAGTGCGAACTCAACTTCCAGGATCGTCCTAAGGCTTTTGCCTCGGAGCGCGCTAAAGTCACATTTGCGCAATCCTACCTCAAGGGCATCGCGCTGGAATGGTTCGAACCCGACCTCCTTGACTCCGACGATGTCTTCTTCCGTCCGCTCTGGATGGACAACTACAAAGAGTTCGTCCTTGAGCTCTGGACCACTTTCGGTCCCCACGACCCCGTCGGAGATGCCGAGCATCAACTTAACAATCTGACGATGAAGGACAACCAGCGTATCAACAAGTACATGGTTGAATTCAACCAAGTCGCTTCCCAAGTCCGAGGCTACGGAGATAGTGCCCTCCGGCACTATTTCTACAATGGTCTGCCTGACCGTCTCAAAGATGAAATTTCACACGTAGGCAGACCTCCGACCCTCTCCGAGCTCCGTTCACTCGCTCACACTATTGACGCACGCTATTGGGAGCGCAAATCTGAACTCAGTCGTCAAGACACCCCTCCGTCCATCATGTCATCATCCTCTCCCTCCGCATCACCCAATCCCTCCGTTCCTGACTCCGACAGTCACGCGTCCTCTGAGGACATGCACGACTCTGAGGAACAGGCAATCAACCCCTCCGCAACTCCACAGCCACACCTCCAATCGCAGCTGGATAGCAATGGCAAGCTCACTGCCGTTGAACGCCAATGCCGCTTCGATCATGCGCTCTGCATGTTCTGTGGTCAAGATGGCCACATGGCTAAGGAGTGTCCCAAGCCTACCTCTCGCACATCTATGGGTCGCACCACTACTGTCGAAACTCCGGAGGTCTCCACCTCGGAGGCATCTGACTAGTCTGTATTCTCCGCTCCGCACGACAGGCTGTTGCCTGGTCATGCACCCTAGGAGTTTCAACTTCATGCCTCCGTTCGCTCCACCTCCGTTTTTGCCCTCCTGACATTTTTCTTCTTTGTATTTGTTTTTTAGTTTCCTCTCTATTCATAGACTCTGCCCTCATTACTTTAACAGATGTAGTTGTGTAATAAAGTGCAAACTTCCCTCCTCGTACCTCCGCTCCAACTCCGATGGATCTCCGATGGCACACCTCGTGCTATTCCTTCCCTCTGCTCTTCGACCAGTGTAATCACTCTGTTGACGTTATACGTCAAATCCGTTGGATGGCTTCTGCTCTCTTGATCTAGGAAATCACTGACCCACCCGCTAAACAATCCATTGATTGTATGGGTATTGGGCAGTATCTTATTCCGTTCACCTCCGCATGCCATGCTGACACCCCCTGCGCATCCTCTGCGGCCTCCAACTTCTCCGTCTCTGGCCGGATCTCCGCTCGATTCACCGCGTCCTCTCTGTCTTCCCTCACCTCTGACTCGCCGACTCTTCTGCTCGGACTTCCATCTCCGACTCCGACTCCGTTGTTCATCGCTCCTGCGCTACATCTCCTGTTACGATTTCTCTTCTCTTTCATCGCCTCATCCTGATTCTCTTCTCTTCCCATTGTTCTAACTGGAGAGGCGATCACTTCTACTTGTACTCGGCTTTTCTTTTGATCACCGGACCTACCTCTTTCAGACTTATCCGACTTCCGTGTACTTCTTCTTCTCCATTTGTCTCATCCGCTACCCATGTCTCCCACGACGGATAGTTCTACCCGTATTCCTTGATGTTCCATGATGTTCCATTCTTTTTCTAGTTCTATCTCCTTTTTTGATCCCTTGGTCCATGCACAAGGTATCTCGTGTATAAATACTCGTCGTTTACTTCATTTGTACTCTAGTCTTGAACTGCGCAATACTAGCGTATTCATAACTCCTCTTGAACAACTGTTGTTGTACAACTCGACCTTAGTCTCGATATCAAGGACTCCCCTTGATAAAATCTTTGTCCTCGTCTCGCTCAAAGACTCCCCTCTTTGACCGATCCTCATTCTCCTTTTTTAAGTCTCTTGAGCTGGTCTCTTCGTGAGTATCACTCGAGCTTATTAGGAGCTTCGCCTATTGTATACGCTACGCATAACATCTCCAACCCGTTCCCCTTGCCCTCCCTAGATGCTGGGACGTCTAGCCTGAGAGGGGGATAGGGACTATGCTTGCGTCACTCCACGCACCTTTTCCGTCCCCTTTCTTATTTTGTTTTTCTTTCTGCTGTCTTTACTCCGTAAGCAGCTTGCTGCGTCCCTCTGTGCACCTCCGCGCACACCCTCCGCATCGTCAATCAACTCCACACCTTCACTCCGTTGGTCGAACGAACAAAACATGTACAATAACAAACTATCTACGACGGAGGAGCGAGAAACGATGAACTACTACTCTTCCAACCCCTCCGCATCCTCTTCTCCATCTCCCTCCGCTTCTTTCTCCTTTCCTTTTCCCTTCTCCTTCTCTTTCGTCTCTTTTTCTTCTGCACTCAACCCCCCCAAGTCCCTCCTCACCTCCTCTACCTCTGACTCATCCGCCTCCGACTCCTCCAAGTCCGGGTCTTCTCCGTAGTACCGCGCCGCCTGGAGCTCCCACATCCACTCCAGCACGGTGGTTTGGCTATGCAGAATCCTGTTCTGCGTAACCAATGCCTCCTGAATCCCCACCAGCACCTTGGCGACTTCAGTAAGCCCCCAGTGCTCCGCAGACCCATTCCCCTCCGTCTTTTTAGAGCCACTTGGCCCCACCTCTGCTCCTTCGTCCACTTTTGCCCTCTTCCTCTTCCGCTCCGGCCTTTCCTCTCCGGGCCTCTCGCACTTCGCCTTTGCCTCTTGACACCCCAAGCACGAGGTGGACTTACCAGTCCCAGGCTCGCAACTGATCCCCTGATCCTCGCACCTCACGCAAGCAGGCAACTCCGCAGAGGCCCACTTCTTCCCCTTCTGGGCACTCTGCTACGTGCGGACCTCCTCCGCCTGACTCTGTCAGCTCCGTCGCAGCACATGCAATCTTTGACTTACCCTTTTCTTGGCCGCTTCCTTGGCCTTTCGCCTCTCCAACTCCGCCCTCCACTTCTCCTCCGCCTTGCGTCGTTCTGCTTCCTCGCGCGCCCTCTTCTCTGCCTCCTTGCGCGCCTTTCGCTCTGCCTCCTCCTTCCGCACCTTCGCTCGCCTCCGCCGCTCATTGAACTTCGCAGTGCTAACACCGTCGTCGTCATTCTTGTTCTCCTTGAGCTGCTCTTCGGACCAGCCTTCGATGTTACCGAGGGGGGTGGACATGGTAGTGGTAGGAGATTAAGGAGCGGAAGCTGACCTCGACGGACTTTATATGTAGGCGAACAATAAGCGATTTTTCGAACTCCGACTCCACACTCCGCATTGTCGTCGCTAAAGGCCTTCAGGGGTTCAGGCCTAAGAGGGGGATACTGTCATATGCATGATTTTTAGTTAAGTCTAACTCCGCTACCTCCGCTACTCCGGACCTCTTTCCTTCAGAACTCCAGTGCGTTCTCTACCAAAACGCTACCAGGAGTCTCTGGATTTTCGCCTCCGATCTCCTTTTATCTCTCTATATTCCATTCCTTGTACCTTTACTCTTTTGTATTAGACCCGCCTCTTAGATTCGACCGCAGCTGTGTTTAACTGCGGACACAGCTCCGGCTTACTTACCCCCCCGTCTCTGCCTCCATCCTTATACTGTTACGCGTAATGTATACAATGGACGAAGCTCCTAATAAGCTCAAGTGATACTCACGAAGAGACCAGCTCAAGAGACTTAGAGGAGAACGAGGATCGGTCAAAGAGGGGAGTCTTTGAGCGAGACGAGGACGAAAGTTATATCAAGGGGATTCCTTGATATCGAGACGAAGGTCAAGTAGTACAACAATAGTTGTTCGAGAGGAGTTATGAATATGCTAGTATTGCGCAGTTCAAGACTAAAGTACTAGCTGTGTAAAGGACAAGTATTTATACATGAGATACCTTGTGCACGGACCAAGGGATCGAGAAAGGAAACAAAACTTGAAAAGGAAAAGAATATTGAGGAACGTCAAGGAATACGGGCAGAACTATCTGTCGTGGGAGACATGGGTAGCGGGTGAGACAAATGGAGAAGAAGAAGTACATGGTAATTGGAGAAGTCTGAAAGAGATAGGTCCGGTGATCAAAAGGAAGGCGGAATACAGATAGAAGTGGTCGCCTCTCCAGTTAGAATGATGAGCGGAGAAGAGGATTAGGACGAGGCGATGAAAGAGAAGAGAAATCGTAACATTACCCCCCTTGTACAGTTGAACTCCTGGTTCAATAGTCAAACCCGGTTTTCCCCAATAGCTGATCCCAGGGAAGTAAGCGGTCTCCATCGTCCTCCAATTAGTTAGATGGGGGAACGCGAGCAGACGGACAGAGATCGAGGATGTGTCCTGGTTGAGCACAAAGCCCACAGTTACGATGGGGGCAGTATCGGTCACCATGACCCCAGTTACGACAGAAGTTGCATTGGATAGTAAGACAGCTACGCACAGGGTGGCCTGGGGCGGACGCATGGCAGTGAGGGCAAGTATAGGCGGGGCAGTTCTCTCGTATGTGACCACGAGCATGACACTGAAAGCATTCAGTGGTCGAGGAAGTGATGGGAAGTTGATAGTGATCAGGTAATGGGAGAACTTGCATAGGGGAGGATAAAGAACGGTTGCCATTTGGGAGAGTAATCCATTGCGGTCAGTCATGAGGGATGGGAATAGCTGCGGTGATGGGGTCTTTGTCGTCGCTGTTGGTGGGAGCCCAATTGGACTCAACTGCGGTGGGGGTGTCTGCGGGTGGAGGAGAAGAGAGGCGAAGGGCTAAAGAGCTACGAGTGGGAGGTGGAACCGGAAGAGGGGCACGAGTAGGGGAGTTGATGATAAAAGCGTCTGTGCAAGAAAGGTAATGGTTGCGTTGGTCTTGTGGAAGAGTAAGAAAGATACGACGAAAAGTGGGGTAAATGCGGTCCGGCGTCAAGGCTTCGATGTAGGTACTAAAGTTCACATGGCGAAGAGCAGACAACGTAGAACGTGAGATTTCTGATAACGAGAAACGTAGAGGGATATTGGGTTCTGTAGAAGATAAAAGGAGAATTAGAGCGCTAGCAGCTCCATGGAAGATACGAATGAGGTCCTAGACAACATGGTCATCGGCGAAGAGAGGGTTGTTTTCAATGGCGTGTATGATTGGAGGAGAGTCTAAGACGGCGGAGAATAAAGACAGTTGAACCAGCTCTGGCAAGAAGGTGGGGTAGATTTTTCTGGAACGCAGTCTAGTGGGTGATCCAGATGGAGAGGACAGGGAAGAGGAGGCCATGGAGGAGGTCAAAAACGACATGATTTGGAATGGTAGAGTTATGGATAGTAAGACCGCAAGAGATACTCACATAGAGACCGTCAATTGGGATCTTACTATTCTAGAGGCGATGGAGACGTTTATAACTAGAGAGAATTGAAGCGGAGTGTCGGAGGTTGGATTCAGGTTCCCAAGTGTTTTCGGAAGAAGGGTAACCTTTCCATGCGGTCAGGTACTTCCGTCGGCTAGTTGGACCCTTGTGTGAGAGAATTGCTTCAACTTCATATTCTTCTTCGTTATCTATGACGTCAGGTGGTGGGAGAGCGAAGGAGAGACCGTAAGATTCGGTGGAACGAAAGGGGGATAGAAGGGAAGCGTGGAACACATTATGGATCTTCCAGGTGGATGGGAGGCGGAGTTTGTAAGTGAGTGGTGATAGTACCTGAGTGATTTCGAATGGGCCATGGCGTTTGGGTGCGAGTTTCCTGGATGGGTATTTAAGGCGGAGATGAGTCGCTTCTAACCACACCTTATCTCTAACTTTCCAAGGTGTAAATCGACAAGTTGTTCTGAGGGACATGATCTTTCTAGCGGATTCGTGGGCAGCGAGTGCTTCTTTACGAGATTCGTCGAGAGTAGAAAGTCTGTTTTCAAGAGTGGGGAGGAAGGTTTTGCCAAGAGGGGGGTAGGAACGGGGTTCATAGCCATAGAGTAACGAGAACGGAGAACGTTTAGTGTAGCTATGTGGCGCGGAATTGTGATGGAATTCCGCAGCTGATAAGGATTGTGCCCAGGTGTGGGGGTTGTTGGCACAAAAGATACGGAGATAAGTTTTGAGTTCCTGGTTGGTTCGTTCGGTTTGTCCGTCGGACTGAGGGTGATAGGCTGTGGAAAGGCGGACATCATATTTCAGGAGGCGGGCGAGTTCTCTAGCGAAGGCGGAGGCAAATTGTGGTCCTCTGTCAGAAATGAGGGAGTCATGAAGGCCGAAGCGTTTGAACACATGGTGGAAAAACAAGGAGGCGATGCCGGCAGTGTTGATGGTTTTGGAACAGGGGATGAGAATTACCCCCTTCGTAAGGCCATGGTCTACTATGACCAGAATAGAATCATGGCCAGTGGAGATTGGCAGGTCAGTAATTAGATCACATGACAATTGGCGGAAGGGGAGAGAGGCTGACGACGGGATCGGGGAGAGTGGGGGAACCATGGGATGGGTGTTGACCTTGTTCTGCTGGCAGATGGCGCACCCATCAACAAAGTGTTTGACGAAAGATGAAAGACCGGGCCACCAAAAGTTGCATTCAACGATGACTTTGGTGCAGTATACCCCCATGTGTCCCGAGAGGGGTGATGAATGAATAGACTGCAGAAGCGCAGAGTGCGCGGTGGGAGAAACATACATACGGCCCTTAAAGTACAAGTGGCCATTATCATAGTCCCAGTCAGAGAGGGAGGCGCGAGAGAACAGGGGAGAACCATCGGTGAGAGCGGACAGCGCTTTAATAACGAAAGGGTCAGATGGGGTCGAGGCTTGGATATGACATGCGAGAGAGACATCAAGGGCATTGACGATGACGGGGTCCGGAATAATGGAAGTAGCGATGTTGTCGGAGGTGGTATCAACAGTGTCGCGGCGGGAGAGTGCGTCAGCCAGTCCCATTTTGGCTCCTGGAGTGACAATCCAGTTAACGTCGAAATCCTGTAAAAAGAGAGACCATCGGGCTTTATGGCGAGAGAGTTTTCGTGGGTCACGAATATAAGACAGGTTTTTGTGGTCCGTGATAACAGAGACAGGGTGAGCGGTACCCTGAAGGTAGTGCTTCCACTCGTCGAGGGCGAGAATCACCACGAGGAGTTCTCTGTCGTAAATGTCGTAATTCCGTTCAGTGGGGGAGAACGTCTTCGAGAAGTAGGCGACAGGTTGTTTGTCACCATTGGGGTCGTCTTGCATGAGGACAGTGCCGGCGGCAAAGAGAGAGGCATTGGTCATGACGTGGAAAGGACGAGAGACATCTGGGATGGCGAGGACAGGTGCGGTGCAAAAGATGGTGCGAAGAGAATCGAAGGCTTTCTGTTGGAGGGGAGACCAGGCCCAAGGTTCGTTCTTCTGAGTAAGGAAAGTCAGAGGAGTGAACACCTTTGACTGAAGAGGGGGGTTTCCAATCTTTGATGGTGGAGAGTTTCTTGGGGTCCATTCAGACAAGTCCCTGTCCAATGATCATGCCGAGGTATTCTATGGTGGGGGTGTCGAAGGAACATTTGGTAATTTTTAAAGAGAGACCGTGTTCGCGCAGGCGTAATAGGACACGATGGGTGCATTCATGATGTAGCTCGAGGGTACCATGAGTGTGGATTCCGAGATCATCCATATAGATCTTGAGCCAACATTCAAGTATCATGTCTGCGAAGATATGATTCATAAAGGCTTGGAAAGTCGCCAGGGCATTGCAGAAGCCGAAGAACATGATGGTAGGTTCGAAGAGACCAAGAGGTGTGATGAAAGCGGCTTTCCATTGGTCTTCTTCACGAATGCGGATGTTGTTATATCCCCAACGGATATCAAACTTGGTGAAGAAGTTGGCGTCTTTCATGTCGTCAATAAGTTTGGTGATGAGAGGAAGTGGGTAGGCATTTCGGATGGTGTGGCTGTTAAGGTATCGATAATCTTGACAAGGACGAAGGCCTCCATCCTTCTTAGCAACGAAGAAGAATGGAGTGGCCTGAGGGGATTTAGATGGGACGATCTGGCCAGTTTTAAGATGTTCGTCGACAAAGGCTTTACAAGTCTCTTTTTCGGAGGGATTCAATGGGTAGACTTTTGCAATTTTTGGGACAAAGGTGTCTTTTAGATCAATGGTATGGTCAAAGGGATGATGAGGTGGGAGTTGGTCATGGGTTGTTTCAGCGAAGACATTGGCGAAATCGGAACAGAAGTCAGGGATGGGAATTTCTTTTGGTTTATCGGTCTGAGCGATTTCGGTGGAGATAGTAATCTTATCGATGTGTTCGCTTGTCGATTCCTTCGAGGGAGGGCACTCACGAAGAGTCCGCTCAACCCCTTGGGGATATCGAGAAGAGAACAGCATGGAGATGTCGTGATCCGGGTCAGGGTTAAGTTCTAAAGTGAAGTTGTCCGATGGTTGAGATGGTAGGTCGAGTGTGAATTGTTCCCAGTCAATGATCGGGTTCCATTTCTGGAGCCAAGGCATTCCGAGGATTACATATGGTTGTCGGAGTCGAAGGATCATGAAGGAGGCAGAGTCGGTGAAACTGTTAGTAGAAAACTTGATTGTTGCTTTCCACAAGATAGAACCTTTGGTGTTAGTGGTTCCATCAACGTTGTAGGCGAGGAGTGGTTCAGTTAAACGGGTAAGTTTGAAATCTCCGAGAGGGAGGAGACGAGGGTTGAGGAAATTTCCAGTGGCTCCAGAGTCGATAAGGGCATCAGTGTCGACGGTTTTGGTCTTTCCTTGTAGTACAATGGGGAGACGCATGGTTCATTCATTGCTTGTAGCTACAAGTACATGGTCGAGATCTAGGGAAGGAGACATCGAGGTAGCTTCCCTTTTCAAAAATCCTTAGCAGCTTTGATGCGTTCAGCGGGGACGGGGAGGGTTTCCTCCGGTGGTTCTTCGTAGCACATTTTGAGGATGGAGAGGATCTCTTTTTCTCCTTTTCCTGCAGTCTTAAGTGAGTTGACATATTCGTCAAGCGGGGTGGCGGTGGTTATGGTGGTGGCAGGAGGGGACATTGCGGTTTCTGTGGTTCGGATGTTCTGGGTAGGCCTAGAGGACGAGGTACTTTGGAATCGTCGCGGAGGGGTTGAGGAGGTGTTTGGGAACTTTCAACATTTCAAGGCGCTGTGGCCAGGGAGGCGGCAACAGAAGCATAGGTTTTCTCTAAAACACCTTGCTCGTTCGGTTGGTGTTAGCTTGGCGATGGAGATAGCGTCGACATCCATGGCATTGGGATCTTTGCTAGGGCGTGTGGTAAAGTTCAGGGGGGGTCGTCCTCCTCGAAGAGCGAGGATACAGATCTTTTGTGCATGGAAGATCTTTGCCTGGTCAATCCACTTGGAGATAGTGGTTGGGATGGCGGCCATGGAGAGGATCATGGTGGTGATTTGCTGGTCCAACCCCAGCGAGAACTGGTCAATGAGGGTGATGTCGTCGGTGATTCCAGCTTTGCAAGAGAGGTTCTGGAAATCGGTGATGTATTGTTGGAAGCCATCGTCAGTGGTTCTGTCGGGTAGGCGAGATCTCTTCTGGATGAGCTTAGATAGCTCCAGGCGGGCAGTGGCTTTAGTGTCGAAGGGGTAAAACGTGGACTCGAAATTGTCGGCGAATTCCTTAAAGGTTTTGCCGGTGGTGATGGTGGTGTCAGCCATCTTGTCGTACCACATTTCGGTGAAGGAGGCGCCTCATCCTTTGGACATCTTGTTCAGGGTGGTCATGATCTTGTCGTCATCGTGAGAGTACAGGGTGGTGTTTAAAGCGAAGTAGGCTTTCATAGCCTTCATCCATCGAGAGGCGTCAGTTGGTTCGCCAGAAAAGTCAGTGGGAAGGGCCGCTTTGAGTTCAGTGGTACAGGCGGACATAATAACAGTGGTGATGGGTTGGGTCACTGGTGGTGGAGTTGATGGAAGACTAGGTGCAGCGATCCTATGGGAGATACTAGGGTTCAAGAGTGGTGGTCTGTGATGAGATCTAATGATCTGTCGAGAAGGTTGTTCCTCAGGGGGGTCGACTTTGATGTCGCTTTCACTGTCGTAGGGGTCTTTGTTTCGAGGGAGTCCGAACCTGGAGGATCGACTCATGATGACAGTGGAGGGGTCCTACACCTAGAAAGGTGGGACCGAAGTAAGTCTTGAACTTTTGTTACGCGTAACGTATACAATGGACGAAGCTCCTAATAAGCTCAAGTGATACTCACGAAGAGACCAGCTCAAGAGACTTAGAGGAGAACGAGGATCGGTCAAAGAGGAGAGTCTTTGAGTGAGACAAGGACGAAAGTTATATCAAGGGGATTCCTTGATATCGAGACGAAGGTCAAGTAGTATAATGATAGTTGTTCGAGAGGAGTTATGAATACGCTAGTATTGCGCAGTTCAAGACTAAAGTACTAGCTGTGTAAAGGACAAGTATTTATATACGAGATACCTTGTGCACGGACCAAGGGATCGAGAAAGGAAACAAAACTTGAAAAGGAAAAGAATATTGAGGAATGTCAAGGAATACGGGCAGAACTATCTGTTGTGGGAGACATGGGTAGCGGGTGAGACAAATGGAGAAGAAGAAGTACATGGTAATTGGAGAAGTCTGAAAGAGATAGGTCCGGTGATCAAAAAGAAGGCGGAATACAGATAGAAGTGGTCGCCTCTCCAGTTAGAACGATGAGTGGAGAAGAGGATTAGGATGAGGCAATGAAAGAGAAGAGAAATCGTAACATATACGAGTAATTTCCTAACTCCGCCTCCGTATATAAACCCTCTGTACTCGATACTTGTACTCCAGTTCGAATATCGACTTAAGATACCACTCCTCTCTACTCGCGTCCATCTCCGATCTCCGACCC
>JBBPNZ010001046.1:0-11555 GCA_038091195.1 Phylloporus rhodoxanthus
CTAAACTCTTAAAAATGATATTACTGTATCTAACAAATCATTACTAGTAAAGCCAATACTACCACTAAGGCCATTTTTTTCATCAATCTATTATCAGTACCCTTGTCTGCTTGCAGCCATTGCGAAATCCTTCCAATAAGGCCCCTGTAAAAGTCACAGTAAAGAAAATAAAACATCTCCTTATTCTTGAATAACCTCTCCTCATGTTTTTTCCATGTATACTCTTGTGTATATGATCCAATATTGTTATTTTTAGTCTCATGTGATCAAATAATATATTTCTATTCCTCCATAGGTCAACACTAGCATTTAATAGCAAATTCTAGCCTTCACTACTTGTAGATATAGTAAGAAGAGGTTTTATCTTCTTTACTGTGACCTTTAAAGAGACCTTCTTGAGGGAATTCCTCATTGGCTGCAAGCAGACAAGGGTACTAATGATAGATTGATAAAAAAAGGCCTTAGTGGTAGTATTGGCTTTACTAGTAATGATTTATTAGATAATATCATTTTTAAAAGTTTAGGAGGATATTCACCACAATGATTTTCCTTTCCTGGCTAGACTTTATGAAGATTCCTAGCCACAATAGACTTCCCTATGTTAGTTTGAGATACAAACTTTCAATAGGAATGATCAAAAAAAGCAAAAAAGATGATATTTCTCCAATAAGCAGAAGAAGGGTTTTCTATGATGATAACAAGCTAATATATTTGTGATGACAAGGTTATATATGTTGTTACATAATTTATGACATAACTGTGACATAATATAGTATTTACCTAAGATATATAATCATTTTACATTATTCTAGAGTCTAATATATGTAATACAGACTTAAAGTCAAACAACTGTCCCAATGAGTTGTCATCTTGTTATGACTGTCATTTCATCAAATATCAACCAAATCTTTTGACTCTTACATGGATAGAAAGCCAAGAGTGAGTACTTCATTTCATATACCCATATGTTAGATCCAGGTTAGGGGTTATCAGGGTTAGGAGCCATTTAATGAAAAACATATAAATATTGGGACAGTTTTTTGAGCCACTGTAGTCCTTGAGAGTCTCCACCCATACTCTGAATGGGAAGTCTTGCTATTCTAGGAAGCCCCTATAGACCCCTTGCCCTCATTGCTCTAGGAAGACCCTACAAGCCCCCTTTGTCAACATTCATTGGACAAACTCTTGACCCTGATATCACAGAGAACCCCTTTGATTGTACATGTGACATCCATATTGTACCCCTTGTTATAGTCACAGAGGTCATGTTTATGCCCTACCTGAGACTAAGCATAACACATGTCATAGTCAGAATTGCATCATTGTGGTCATGCTCTCATGACTACTGCAGCACCATCACAACCATGTTGTGGCCTGTGGGTGAGGCCTTGAGAGAGCAGAGCAGGCAATGCGAGCATGACAAGGATAATGACGAGCACATGCTGTTGTTGAGGTGGTCAGAGTATGCTAAATCTAATGGCATGCTGTGATGCATGATGAATGGGCAGCAAGTGGGTAGGGCATGCAGTGTGGCAGGCATCAGGCAAATAGTTGACAGGCCATACATATCAGGAGGGCAAAGGCCATGTAGATCAGGTGAGGTGGTAGTAGGATGGGGTCAGGAGGAGGCATGGATGAGGCATATGTGAGGCTTGCCAGAGGCCCAGGTGGATCCACAGTTGAATTTGAAGCCTGGAGGCCTCTGTGAGGCAAGGTCGAAGAGATCTACAGTGACTTCAAAAACCGTTGCAATACCTAACCTTGATGCAGTGCGCTTTGTGCACTGCAATCACCTGTGGGAATTTCAGTTAGCATTGGTGAGATGGCAGATATGTAGTACTTGCTCTTGGCTACAAATCTGTCCCTAGGTCATGTGATTTGGACTAGGGGCTGTGGAGATATGCCCATTGGAAAACAGCAACTCCATTGGAACAGTTTTTTCACTTTTGGTTACAAAAGTGGAATATCATCTAAATCTGTCAAGACCGGGTCAACTCCTGAGGGAACTCTGGAACTCCAGAGTTTTGGTCGGAATGGACTGTGGCTTCACCATATGTGGTGCACCCTTGTCAACGTCGTGTCCCCGAATTTGGATGGAGGGTCGGAGATCAGAGATGGATGAGAGTAGAGGAGTGGTATCTAAGTCGATATTCGAACTGGAGTATGAGTATCTAATACAGAGGGTTTATATATGGAGGCAGAGTTAGGAAATTACTTGTATATGGATGGAGGCAGAGATGGGGGGGAAAGTAAGCCGGAGCTATGTCCACAGTTGAATACAGCTGCGGTCGAATCTAAGAGGCGAGTCTAATACAAAAGTGTTAAGGTACAAGGAATGGAATGAAGAAAGATATAAGGAGATCAGAGGTAAAAGTCCGGAGACTCCCGGTGGCATCTTGGTAGAGAATGCACCAGAGTTCTGAAGGAAGGAGGTCCAGAGTAGCAGAGGTAACGGAGTTGGGGTTGTACAAACAAAGATATATATGTTTACATTATGTAAGAGTTCACACACTTATTTGTTCTTGGTAGTAACTATTATTAAATACACTATTTCTATTGAATAGAGTATTGTGTTCTCTAACCATAAAATACATAAGCTCTTTTGTATATTCTAGTGTTCAAATCATGGTCAAACACACCCTAATCATCCCTGGTGATGCACTCATAAGTGTGTTTGACTATGGGAAGCTACTTGAGGTCATTTATCCCCAAATAACACTATTGACTTTTGTAGTATTATTTGTTTTGCTCAAATTTATTAGATGGAGTAGATTGTCAGAGTGGCCAAAACTGTCTATAATGTAGCCCAACAGATCCCTAAACTCAACGCTAATCTAAAACATTCATGGAAGGTCTGTATAAAACTTTTGTTCAGACAACATTGTCTACTCTTCTTTTCTTGGTTTTAGGATCCATGTATGAACCCTGTTTATACAGGATAAACCCAATGGAATAGTGACTGGTAAATCATAATATCATTAAATTAAGTCACACATACAAGTGTAGGCTAGAAAGGAACTGGAAAATGTTTGTTTTGACTAAAACTCTATATCCTTAGTAGATAGGAAAGTGTCATATGCATGATTTTAAGTTAAGTCCAACTCCACTACCTCTGCTACTCCAGACCTCCTTCCTTCAGAACTCCAGTGTGTTCTCTACCAAGATGCCACCAGGAGTCTCCAGACTTTTACCTCCATTCTTCTTATATCCTTCTTCATTCCATTCCTTGTACCTTTGACTCTTTTGTATTAGACTCGCCTCTTAGATTCGACCACAGCTGTGTTCAACTGCAGACACAGCTCCAGCTTACTTTCTTCCTGTCTCTGCCTCTGTCCATATACAAGTAATTTCCTAACTCTGCCTCCATATATAAAACCTCTGTATTCAATACTCATACTCTAGTTCGAATATCGACTTAGATTCTACTCCTCTACTCGCATCCATCTCTGATCTCTGACCCTCCATCCAAATTCGGGGACATGACGTTGACAAGGGCGCACCACATATGGTGAAGCCATAGTCCCTTCCAACCAAAACTCCAGAGTTCCGGAGTTCCCTCAGGAGTTGACCCAGTCTTGACAGAAAGATATAATTGCTTGGACACAAGCTTTATACAAGTCTTTCATGAGTGTTTGAGAGCAATGTTGAGTTTAGGGATCTATTGGGTTATATTATAGACAATTTTGGCCACTCTGACAATCTACTCCATCTAATAAATTTGAGCAAAACAAATAATACTACAAAAGTCAATAGTGTTGTTTGGGGATGAATGACCTCTAGTAGCTTTGCATCAAGGTTAGGCATTGCAACAGTTTTTGGAGTCACTGTACATTTTAACACAAAGGAAGCTTGAGAATGGATTTTTGAACAAGTTTGAGATGTTGTGATAGTCAGCTAAGCCAAATAAGACACATAAAGCCAAATAAAGGACATTGTAAAGTTACTGATGTATGAGTCAAGAACATTCTACTCTGCTAGAGTGTTCTTCCCATGTAAATCTGGATCATCAATACCTTCTGCATCTGGCAGCTTGCAGTCACAGACATGGCATAAGAGTGTCGTTGGCCAACTGATAAGCCAGATACATTGTGAGTCAGTTTGTGTGGTTGCCCAAACTACATAGTAAATGCAAGGAGTCAGCAAGGAGTCAGTACAGCAAGATCGATCCGAAGACATATGAGCACCAGTAATTGGTACATGAGGGGTGAAGGGCGTTGGAGCTGTGCGGGAAATGAAATAAAAAGTGGATGCCCATCATGAATTGATCTCTCTCACATACACATTGTCCAATCCCACCGAAAAGGTATGGATGGCCATTGAGCTTTGACAAATGCGATAGGATGCATAAACGTGGAAGCCGTCTGCATGCAGTGCTCATCGGGCATTGCACACTCAAGTTGTCTGACAAAACCAAATTCAACAATTTGCATATAAACACGAGATCCAGTATCGCTCTCAATCAACCAGTTCTCAAGCCTTGCCCAGACTTTGCTACTGATTCCACATACTCCCAGATCTCACTGTCAACCTGCTTCTCTGTGTGGGTAATGAACTTGTCCTTGAGATCACCGAAAAGTAATTCTGACGCTCTGCCTTGAAACACTCTCGTGGCCCTTAAGTCCTGCATGGCATTGATATGGACAGTGTACTCCCTGCGAATGGCAATAGATATCTTGTCCCATCTAATTGTTATGAGCGCTCAGTTGTTGCCTTGGTCATAAACTTGTATGCAGAATTTGGTGCGATGCTTGCTCGATACATGGATGGCATCGCAGTTTGCATTACCACAGACCAGACATGCACCCTTGGTGCACAAGTACCAGTGACTCGAAGGCTTGGCTTTGGAACGTATGAAATACCTGTTGGAAAGGCGATTCACCCAACACTGAGCAGATTACTGTATCCTGTGCTCATTTGCCACTGATGTGATCTGTGATCATGATCGGAGAAAAGGTGAGTGAAATTCTAGAACTTAGATTTGTAGAGTGGTGTCATGAACATTTTTCAGTGGAATTGCTGGCGTTAGGCAATGCGGTGTTGGAAAAGAAACAGGTGATCCGGGCTTGAGTTTGTAACATAGGGGCTAGGAGGAGTGGAAATCATCCACCACCAGCTGTCTCGTGGTCGGCGAACATGATAAGGTATTGGTAGTGATCGCTTTGATCCTGTTTCATTGCTGAGCTCAGGTCAGTAGTGACATGAACTGATAACTTGATAAACACTGACATCTTGGAGGTATGCATAGAATGGTCCCATGGCAGCATCGAAGGGGTGGCAATCACTATGAAGAATCCAACTGACATTCAATACAGGTGCAAAAGCATCATGGAAAGCCCACTTTCGGAATGGAATCCGAACGGCGAAGGGACAAAGGAAATAAGTCCAAGTGGGAACTACTCACTTGGTTGATGAACATTTAACGGTAGTCAAGGTCTTGCTAGTAAAGGTTCTCTAGCAGTAGAATGAAAGGTGGGTAGAATTCGTTAGAGGGGAATGCTGGTAAGAATCCCCTCTTATATACTGTCTAGCTATTGTTTGTATGTATGTACAGTAGTCTAAATAGAGAGAACAATAGCAGACTATTAGCCAATGGCGTAAAAGGAGCTTATCTATTGTATTACAAACAATAAAGCTTATCGTCCAATAGCAAAACATGAGTAGTGTTCATCAGTCAGCATGACAAAAGAATATGACCAACAGCTGATGAATCAATGTCATATGTGATGAGTAAAGATAAGAGATAAGATCACATGACATTTTCAATACTCCTCCTCACTGTTCATGTTGGAAACAGTGTACATAAGTGTAAGGGCATTTCGTCCTTCCAGGAATTTTATTTTTTCTAAGTTTTTTGTGAAGATGTCTGCGAATTGTGAATTGGTGGGAACATAGAAAAGTTCAACTTCATCGTTTTCAACAGCTTCGCAAATGTAATGTTGTGGAATACGGACATGTTTGGTTTGTCCTTCCTGTGCTGGATTGGATGCAAGAAATATTGCACCTTGATTGTCTACACATAAAGGGATGCATGTCATCGGAAAATGAATCTCTCTAAAGAGGTTACAAATCCATTGGATTTGTTTAGCACATTCAGTCATTCTACAATATTCGGCTTCAGTAGAGGAAAGCCTTACTCTTCGTTGTCTCCAGGATAACCAGGATACAATACCGTTTGCTAGAAATATAGCATAACCAGTTGTTGATTGAGATGTTTCGACATCTCCAGCCCAATCTGTATCAGAATAGGCTATTAGTCCAGAAAGATTTCTGGAAGCACTATAAGTGATACTTAGATTTTGCGAATGAGATAAATACCGAACTATTTGCATCACATTGTGGTAATGTTCTTCTAATGGATTGGAAGAAAATTGCGACATTTTGATTACTGCATAGGCTATGTCTGGTCTGGTTCCAAGCATTATGTAAAGCAAGGATCCAATAACAGATTGATAATCGCTATGAAGTTTAGTGTTAACATCTCCAGTTTTAGGATGTGGGGAATATCCTGTAGGTAAAGGAACATTTGTTTCCTTACAATTCTCTTGATCAAATCGCTTAACAACTTTGTTAGTGTATTTTGATTGATCAAGGATTAAAGATTGTTTTTTGCGATCTCTCATGATTCACATACCAAGATATTCTTTTGCTTCTCCTAAATCACAGGATTCCCATTTGTTCATGAACTTCTTTTTGTGATCGAGGATTTGAGTTCTATTACTGCTCATGAATAAAGCATTGTCAACATAAATGATAAGAAGAATAATGTCCTTGCCAATAAACTTTACATATACTCTGGAATCGGAAGTACATCTCTTGAATCCAAGGTCGACAAGTGACTTGTGCAACTGCTTATTCCATTGCAGTGCAGCCTGTTTTAAGCTGTAAATGGCTTTTTGTAAATAACAGACCTTGTGTTTCTGGCCCTTTATTATGAAACCTTCTGGTTGAACCATGTATAGTTCTTTGTCTAGTTCACCGAAAAGAAAGGCGGTTTTAACATCTAGTGCTTCAATCTCCCAATCATGGAGAGTAGCTAGAGCTAGCATTAGACGAACGGTTTCAAACCGAGCAACAGGTGAAAAGGTTTCTTCATAATCTATTCCAAATATCTGTGTGAAGCCTTTTGCGACAAACCTGGCTTTCATACGATTTCCAGGATGTATGGCAAATACCCATCTCCCTTTGATGGGAACACGGCCATCTGGTAAATCAACAAGATCCCATACCTTTCTTTCCAATAAGGATTTGATTTCATTCTCCATAGCTTTGTTCCAACCTTTTTGATTGTCTCAAGAAAGTTTAGCTGTTGGAGTACAGTCCATTCATAGTAATCTTTTCCTTATTTTTCCTTATTTGGTATACCCGGACCATACACTATGCATTCGTCTCGTTTCGCTTTTCCTCCAGTCTTATTCACTCGACTGGAGGTAAGCCCAACATTCATTACTATACCATAGCTCTTACTGATTGTACCTAGTTCACTAAGCTCACTCATTAGGTACATTCAATTCAGTCTCATTCACTTGACTGGAGTTCACTAAGCTCACTTGTTAGGTCTGCACCTTGCACACGCTAATATTAGCAATGTCTCGGAATTGTTTGGGAACAATACAATCAGTTGAATCAATAGCTTGGGATAAATGTGAACGATACCATGCATTGCTATACATATCATTCATATCTCTTTCATTTGTTGGAGTTGGTTGTCTCTGACTTGTGGACATATCCATTTCATCAGGTATCTCTTCTTCCTGTATAACATTTCGTCCTCTAACAATGTCTCGTTCAATTTGAGCAGGTGGTTGTTGACCATAAACATTATCAGGAATATATCTGGGTTGAGGAACCCGATTAGATCTCCGCTGTTCTGCAGGTTCCCTATAAGTAGCTCTCTCATCTCGTAATGGGTGATAATGATGAGGTCATGCTCTAAATTCCACTAATGGTTCTCTAGTGTCCTGTTGTGGTGGAAACCAATTCTTTTTGACTGCCATCAACAAATATATGCTCAAGATCATGTAGATCCTCAACATACATCAAATAAGGTGGGTAGTTTGGGTTCTTGAAGTACAAAGCATATCTCTGAAGGACTTTGGTGTAGTCTGTGGTGCGAGCTAAATGATCTGTGGAATCGCCTGAGAGAGGTGTCATTATAAATAGAGGTATCTCAAGTTGAGTAGCAAGAGTGCACATAAAACCACCTGCATTGCTCCCATGGACGACATATTCCACACCAGCATGGGTAGAGCCTGAGGATCCTTCCTCAGCCAACAGAAGTTTGAGGACATTGTCAATAGTGACATGGAAGTGTTCTATCCATGAAAACTGATTCTCCAATCCTAGGAGGGTTGATGGATATTGACACAATACTTCCTTGCCCTTCCCTTTCAGATATTTGTCACGCAGCTTTGTGGCCATACTACATAACCAAGCTACAGTGGCACTATGAATCAGAATAGCCCTTTTCTACAATGCAGAAGAATCATACCATGAGTTCATGTCTTCTGATGGCTCTCTACAAATGCTACAAGTTGTTCAAGCAGTGCATCATGTTCTTTGGCATATGTCTTAGAGATGAGTGCAGTTTTCTGGGTCAGCTGCAGAACAATGTATGCCAGCTCATTGGAGGCATCTTGCAAAAGTGAGAAACGATAGCGCAGGTCTGCAAGCTGAGAGAATGGTTCCAAGAGAGCACTAGCAAGACCTCTGGGGATGAGACTTCATTCCAGATCCAGGCAAACAGGTTGAAGGGTAGCAGAGATTGCCACCCCACCATTTGCTCTGATAATGGCAGGAGCTTTGTGGAACGTATCGAGTAAATCTTAGATAGTGACCAGGGCCTCATCCAAAATCATATCACCATAGAGCTAATGATGAAAAGATCAGAGATCCTGTCGTGCTGTATGTATGCAATGCACAAGAACTCAAAGTTTTCCTCTATGGTTTTGAGTTCGTCCTTGAGTTCCCCGCCCACCGTCCCCCCAAGACAGATATCCATCAAGGGCATGAGTGTCCCTTTCATGCTACCCGTAAATTCCTTTGTGTCAGAGTTCTTGGACTTCTAGCAGCGAAGTTCGCGATAAGGAATCTGCCGTATGTAAGAGAGGAGATGAAATGAGTCGCCTTCCTAGGCTGAACGTAGTCTTGTTGCGCAAGTGAGAGACGATCAACACCCATATCGGTGATGGGAAGATGTTGTTCAGTGATATGCAACTCCAGTGAAACAGCATGTCTTCTCTGCAGCGTATGGTTTGTTGCCGTGAAGGTAGGCGGCTGACCCTGAGACCTTGACAGGACCGCTAAGCACACCGAGGGAAAGTGTAGGGTTGATGTTGAATAGAGAAGCCCGCTCCTGGTGAGTGGTAGATCGTTTGACATGCATACTTATATGCGATGCGATGATCGTGGTGGTTTCGACACTAGTAGGATATAGCGAAACTCCAAGGAATTTTCCTGTTCTCTGGTTGTATAGGTCTCCAAGACGAACTGGTTGGCCAAGGGTAGGCACTTGGAAAGAGCCTGTGGACATGGTAGTGTCAAAAACGTATGGGATGGATGAGTATGGGATGGATAAAAGTGAAATACCTTGAATGCCAGCCTCCAAGGACCAGTCTGAGCACTGAGCAGCGATTACCAAATCTTCATCAGATATGTTGGCACAAGGTAGTGCCAGATAAGGCAAGCTACACTTGGCCCAAGCGCAGTGAAACCAATTTGTATTATACTGTCAGTACATATACCTAGACGACAGAGAAATCAAATATTGAGAGACTCTTTCTCTTACCCCCATCTTCTCCTGCGTGACGCTCGTACCCAATCATCCAACCTCTCAAAAGGTTATGAGCCCTGCTCAGCGCCTATAATCTTATCGACTACTCTTATCACTTCCTATCTATCATACTATCTACATCTTCCCACCATTTTCGCATCGGCATGTCCAATCCGGGACAACCACAGCCACCAACTCAGCCGCCGCCGCCAGCACCGGCACCACTTCCTACTCCAGTCCAGAGTACCACGCAGACTGGCAATGCTGCGCCGGTACAGCCACCAGCGACCCAAGTGGCCGCAGCTCTAGCCACTAGTGTCACTGCCGATACCCATGCGCCCAAGATAGAGGCGCTGAAGGACGGCAACTGGCTCGCCTGGATGACGAGGATGACAGCAGTCCTCAGACAAAAGAGGTTGCTTGACGTCGTCACCGGCAACATAGCAGAGCCGCAGGACCCTGTCGCAGCCATCGAGTGGCAAAACCGAGACTATGCAGCGGCAGCCCTCATCACCACGTCCATTCAGGACGAACAGGTGGTGTACGTTCGGGAATGCCAGACCTCTGCTCAAATGTGGGAAGCCCTCCGCATCATCCACGAACCGCGTGGTAACCAGTCTATCATCTCCACCAAGCGTGCTCTCTACGACACCGTCGCCTCAGATGGCGTGGATGTTGTCGCTCACCTCAATGAACTGCGCCTTATCTGGGAGCACCTCACGCTGGCAGGAGAGCTCGTCAGTGAGAATGAGTTCAAGGTCCTCATTGCGTCTTCCTTGCCTAAGAGCTGGGACTCCTTCACGCAAGGATATCTTGGATACCACAGTGGGATGCAGGGGAACATAGAAGCCCAAGCTCTCACCGTGCAGCAATTATTTTCCCTCATTCATGAGGAGAGCAAAAGGCGCAAGCAACGGGACATGGCTGAAGAGCGTGCATATGCGACGGCCGGCCCAAGCGTCACCCATCAAAAGAAGCGTCGTTGTGCCATATGTGGGCACAATAACCATGTCACGAATGACTGTCGCTTCAAAGGCAAGCCCAAGTGTGGTATATGCACACGATTTGGGCACAAGGACGAGGAGTGCTGGAAGAACCCAGCAAATAGAGGCAAAGGGAGGATCACCAAGGCCAGAGACAAGGATCCTGGGCGAAAGGGGAAGGAGCGCGTTAATGTGGCCGCCTCTGGGGACTCCGATAGTGACACGGCGGAAATCACTAAAAATATGGCGCATGTAATTGTAGCTACCAACAATGAGGCTGACGAGGCCGATTTCTCCGCTTATTTGTGGATCGCAGACTCAGGAGTGACCACCCACATACATATGCAACAACCGGAGTGCCTTCGAAGAATACACCATTCTCACGAAGAAGGTGATCCAAGGGATCAGTAATATACCAGTCACTGCCTATGGTCGGGGAACTGTCCTCCTGGACTGTCGAGTAGATGGTACGATAAGCCGAGTACGGTTACATGAGGTACTACATGTGCCCGACGCACGGGAAAATATACTATCCCTACCGCGCATTGATGTTGCCTCAGGCAGAGCAACCTTTGAAAATGGCCAGATAAACATATATGATGCATCCAATAAAAAGATAATGACTGGGACACTGAGAAACCAGCTATACTACCTAGAAGCCAGTGTGAAACTACTTGAGCAAGTGCGCGTTGCTACGACACACACTAGGACTTGGGCTGAATGGCACCGATGTTTCGGGCACATCGGCATGACCGGGCTAACTAAGCTACATGGCAAGGATTTTGTCGACGGCTTCTCTGTTG
>JBBPNZ010001047.1:0-11552 GCA_038091195.1 Phylloporus rhodoxanthus
GCCCTCCGTACGCACCATCCAAAATCGCAAACTTGGGTCGATGATAGAACACGCGCGCCAGCGCCATCTAAGACCAGCATCAGGAAAACGACACGGCATCACCTGACCAACGCACCCGCTGCTTCTCACCGCCACTCAACACATCCCGCCACTCCTTGACAGCTCCCCACCCCCCCTCTCTCTCCACCAAATACCCCAAATGTGCCGCCTCCAGTATCCCCTGCAACGCCGCCATCCCGTTGTCCGCATCCCCGCCGTGCAGCGCGTAAAACGCGCCCAGCGTCTGCGGGTAAATCACCTGCTCGAGCAACGAGCCCGTCACCATGTACGCCCGCTGCGGCACGACAAACACGCCAGGCCTCACGCGCCCCGTCTTTGCATCGACATCCACGTCGGGCGTAGGACGGGTGACACGCGCACTAGCGCCGCTGGGCGCCCAGAGACCCGCCAGGACGCGTGCGACCGAGGTTTTGCCCACCCCGTTGGAACCCGTGATCATGAGATGCATGCCGGGACGAAGAGCGAGGCTGAGGGCGCGGACGAGGGTCGTCCCGGATCCGGATAAATGATCAACAGGTTCCGCATCCTCGTCAAAGGCAGCGGAAACACCCTTTCCCCTAGCCTCGCCGTTGGCAGTTGGTGGCGATAGCAAAGGGATGCAGACGTCGACGTCGCGTAGCTCAAAGGTATTTCCGTTCCCCGGAAGAGCGGATGAGAGCGCAGTCAGGCTGTGCAAGGTCGACAACAGGGTATATAATCTGCACAGCAATGTCAGATTAGTCATCATGGAACGAGTTCCAGCGTACCTCCCCGTCAAACCAGCGACCTCGACCAGATCCTTGTATGCATACATGAGTCGCTCACCTCCATCCGCGAGCGAAAGGAGTAGTCTACGGTTAGATATATACACTGGCACCGTACGGTCAGGTTAAAATGATGGCTGGGGCAAGTTACTCACTCTCAGTACGGTCTGCAACCACCCTGTCATTACCCTTGTCGCCATGTTTACGCGTGATCAATAGTGGCACAGCGATCAGTCCATACCCGGCCGCACTCCACAAATACTTGATCACAAAATCTTCCGTCCACTCGTATGCAATTCGGATCTTATAAATCGAGTTGACGTGTTTGATCAGTCGCAGATACGCATGTGTAAGAATATCCCGCTCGCGCGGACCCCCATTGTAAAATCTGGTGACATTGTCAACACGAGGCCAAACAAGGGTCAGATACGAATACGTGCGCGATTTCTTCGCTCTCTCTGCCCACGCGTCCAACGCCGGCACGGTACTCGCCCTCTAAGCGCGCCTCGATCGCGGCAAGCCGACCAAACGCGGGAGTGACCGCTTGAAGAATCTAACCAAGATTTGAACTCGGACGCACGCATGGGCAGACATGGACGCCTACCTTGATCGTGAGGTAATAGTTTCCAAACAAGAGAAACGTGCCCCTGAACCCGAGCGAGCGCGACAGCTGTGAAGTAAAGAGCAAGAGGTCGAGCGAGGGCTTCATGAGGTTCCCACTGTATACACGTCAGTGGAGCAACGGAGCGGGGCAAAAAGGGGACGCACTAGATCCCAGCGACGCTCTCTGCCCAGGACTCGACATCTGCTGTGATATACTGATCCACGCCCTGCAGCGGGACGCGGTAGTACCGGAGATACGGCGCAGATGCGAGGTAGAGGTCTTGGATATAGCGTGTGAGGCGATCGCGGAAGCGCAGACTCAGTTTAGACTGGAGATAGCGGATCTGTCGAGATGGGTCAGCAGGTGGGCTTGCAGGGCCAACGGCACGCACCATGGAGTTGGTGTAGATGCTCGGCACCGCAAGTGCGAACCAGAGAGCCAAGCCCCTGAGGAAGCCATACCCGTCTGCGCTGACGAGGTGTTTGACGATGTGGCCGTCTAGTTTGGCGACTGCGACGCTGAGTACGGTGCGGAGAACGAGAAAGGCCGAGTGGGTGATGAGCAAGAGTGCCTCGCGGGAGCGGATGGAGGGGATGATGATGCGGAGGAGAGATCTGAGCTGCTGCCAGGACGAGCGCGACGTGTGGTGGTGGAGGGGGAATAAGCGGGCGTGAGATGCGAGATCGGCCTCGGCTAATGCGACGGTGTTTGGAGTGTTTGTTCGCGGCGACGGAAGATATGCGGAGCGGAAGACGAGGAGGGCGGCGAGGAGGACAAGGAGCGGTTTTCTTTCTGGATAAAACTTTGAAAAGACGACCATCGCTGGCGTAGATGAAAGAGGCATGTGATTACACAGAGTAGACAATCCACACATGCAACAACCCAAGCACAACTGAAACCCGCAGCTGCTCAGATACCGTGTCCATCAGTGCCGCTACTCCCAGCGCTGCCAACACTCCAGGTCGATCCCGTACGACATCCCAACACAGCGCAATCGAAACAGCCTGTGTCCATTAGTCACATCAACTTTAACATCAGTGGAAAGTTACCTTGGCCGCCAGCACGCATGCTTTCACACTCCTCGTCAATGTCTCATATGTCGGGCGCATCCCCACCGCATCCCAAACACCTCTAAAGAACCCGGTCTCTCTCTTGTCCCCTTCGGGTAACGGCGGCGAAGGAAGACGCAGTAGTCCGCTCCTTTCGTCCTCTTCAAGACCCTTGTCCATCTGATCTGCCTCGAGGATGGACACCAGTGCCCGCGAACTACTCACACTCCGTTCTCGCCGTGGTTCATTCGTCGACCGTCGGACAGGAATCAGCGATCCCCTCAATGACGCTCCGGGGACTGGATCGAACTAGAACGAGAGTCAAGTATAGCTCGTCCGAGTAATCATACACGCACCCTGCCCTCCCGCATCGCACTTATTATCCGCTCACACGTCGGACGTACCGATGGATTGACGCTCAACAGGCCTTCCAACAAGATGAGGAATGCGCGTGGCAAATGTCGACCCTCAAACGCCGCCAGTAAGGAAGGCGTGGTCCGGAAACTGACATCATCAGTCATGTTCCTCAAAAGAAGATCTGCATCTTACCCTGAATAAGTCGATATTTCCCGCTCCAGCTTGTTCATCTTGTCTGCTTCGTCCCTAGCACTTGCCTCGCCTTCTGTAGCATAACGGTATGGCAGACGGAAGAAGAGCATCTTGTAAAGAACCATCCCCAATGACCACATGTCAGACTTTGAATCAACTTCTTGAAGAAGGCCTGTCTCAGGGGATGGCAGAGATTCTGGTGATGCGTATTCCAGTCTAGTACATAGTAGACGTAAACGATAAGTTATAAATGGATAGTGAACCACTTACGTCCCAGTGTTTCCAGAACGCGAGCCAGAAGAGTGGATTCTGTCGCGAGACGTACCAAAATCCGACAGCATGGCACGGGGTCTAGAACCATGTTGACATTACCATGAGGTAAAAAGAAGGGTGTACTTGCATCAGTTCGCCATCGTCCCATGTCAGCAGCACGTTCCCAGGTTTCAAATCGAGATGCATAATCGACCTGCCATGCTACACAACGACCCGTCATCTTCTCCATTCGATCATGGTGATACGCACGAACAAGAAATGCAAGACCCTCGGTGACGTCTGAAAAGAGACTCTTGACTTCTTCTGCACTAAACAGGTGGACAGCTTTCAGACTCGGTCGTCCAGGTACATGGTTACCCGAGTTCTCTGCCATTTCTCTGCGAAGACGTTCGCGTTCTTCTGGGGAAGCACGCTTCATGGCACGAAATGCACGAATACGGGCCGAGGGCGATTGGACATCGGCAGGCGAGTTGGGGGTCGATCGCATGTGAGGTAGCCTACTCGGCCGTCCTAACCGGACATCGATCAAGTCATCCAGACTATCCATCGCAATGTCTAGCCACGGTGATGAACCATGTTCCAAGGTCCACGTACCTCCCTCCTTCTGCCCATTGCATCAACACGCTTTCGACATGTTAGACCAGGCTCTCTGAAAGAACCATTGCAGTCAACTCAACTGTAGTGTAGGTACTTTTGGCCCAAAAGCAGAGAACTGGCATGTTTCTAGCCAGGCGTGATGATAAGTAACGATATTCCTATGACGTAGCGTCTCCAGCAATCGGATCTGCAAAGACTTGAGGATCAACGCGACCAAGTATCAAAGAGAACCACGAGCCTCGCGCAGGGTACCAAGAAGATACGAGTGCGACTCTCCAACAGCGATCTTCTTGACAGCAAAACGTCCTAGATGAGCAACGGCGTCGGTGAAGTCAGTCGGACACAAGATGTGGGATGCACACCCAAAGGATTCGCATCCAACACATGCTACGAAACTTGTGTTAGCACAGTCCAAGCACACGCGCAGACCTGCGCACCTGGCACAAATACACGCTCCCATTTGCGCCCATCCCGAGGCGGTACTCCTCCTGGAAAAACGCCTTGAAATAGCCCTCGGCCATCGTCTCGCGTGGAAAGGCAGGTCTGGAACTACTGAGCGGCGGACTCGACGGCCTCGAGCTCTCGTTCGCGATGGCCAACAGCTGGAAATAGTTGGACGCCCTGTGCTCGCCCGCGTCCCACTCTCCCTCGTCGGCCTCGTCGTCCGCGTCCGCGTTGTGGCCGAACCCTGGGGGGAGGGGGCGGTGGCAGAACGGGCAGGGCGAGTTGGAGCGGTCGTGCACGTGGACGATGGGTGATTTGTGGATTGACAGTGCGTGCGAGGTGGGGTTGTAGAGCACGACTTGGTGCGAGGCGTGCAGGATTGGTTGCCATTCCGGGTCGGGTGGTGCAAGGGCTACCAGGGCCTGGTTCGGTGAGGGCGGTGCGCTGTCCTCGAATTCCATCGTGGTGGAGAGTGACGACGGTGCACGACTTGTCATGTCAAGGGAGCGAATGCGCAGTGATGTGTCTGACTAATTTACGTGCGAACGCCCCAGCAAGGTGAACGATTAACGTTATCGCTTGTCGACTCTCCGACCCTTGGTTGAACCAACACTCTCAATATTGGTGGCAATAACCAAATTTGCCGAGTTATAACTCGGTTAGCTGCTTTTTGAGTCGGCTACATCCTGTAGATTGGCCCTGGGCCCATCACCAAAATGATTAGACCTACATAACCTTCAAACGTGTTGCTTATATATAGACACCCAGGTAACCGGAAACATGCGTGGTTTCAACCGTGACGCACTGTAATTGACTAATTAGGTTCCACGTTGTTCCTACATCAATGACTATCGGAATGACCCACGAATCTCGAGATGCGGGGCGACAGCGAGTAAGTTGAGTTGCAGGTCCAGGTTTTCTTATAACCTACAGTCGACGCCACGAAGACGCCCGCTGGCGACAGTATCCAGGCACACGAAAAGGAAGATCGGCTCTCAATTCAAGTCGCAATCCAAACCTGGGCCGTCAATCACCTTGTTGCCAGGTATATCTTAGCGATGACTGGCCGTGTTTCTCACTCCATCAAGTAAGTACATATTTTAAAGCCTGTTCTCGTCAGCGAGCAAGACTGACTCTGACCCGTTTCCGCATTTGATCCGCACTACCTACTACACTCGAATCCATCTTCCTCGACACTTAAAACCCACGCTCGTAGTGATGCCGTCGTCCAGCAACGTCTTCATTAAAACCCACATCCAGGTGAGGCATCTGACGCTCATTCATAAAAGATGACTTATTTATATATTTCCCGGAAGCGGGTCCACCTATACTACTCAAGAATGTCCTCCAAATCAAATCCCTCCCAAGTCCCTACACACCCTGCACCACAGGAGCCTCTTTTCCGACCTAGCACGCCATACGCTAACTTGTCTGACCAAACATTGAAACGTGGACGTAGCACAACAAGTAAATCGAGTCCGGACAGCAAACGCCACGCTAAAAAATTCTCGATCGGCCGTGCGTCGGTCACCAGCCGTCGTTCAAACGACTCCACAGAATCCAAAACGGTCTGGGACAAGGACGACACTTTTCTCCCCCGCGCCAAACCCCCTCCCCCACTCCCCACGCTCGACCCACACAAACGTGCCAAATCGCAGCATCAGATTCAATCCCCGTCGGTGCGATCATGGGACACGACGGGTCCCTCCCTCGACGATCTCCCCGTCCTTGATATCTCGCGCACGCATCAAGCGGACAGTGCTCCCAGAGTGCGGAGGCTCACCAGACCCAGCACGGCGGTCACCGCAGGATCATCAGGGACATCCGACGAGTCTATCTCAAACCAGTGGAGACCACCGCCCAGCTGGGCTGGGCCGCATGCGTGTGCGGGAGACGAGGCAAAGGCGCCCAAGCCTGTGCGATCGCTGTCCAGGCTGGGTAGCCGGAGACGCGCACAGAGTAATACGCGGGGGGGACGCGACGCGGCCCTGATAAAACCAAACGCACCAGAGTCCGAGGTGATTCGGATCGTTGGGTCTGGGAAGCAGGCGGGCGTGTATGATCGGGCAAGGATCGGAAAGCGTCCGTCGACGGGGGTGAAGATACAATGTTATGAAGGGTGGGATGAGAAACCGGTCAAGGACGTCGTTCATATGCTCAGGGAGCTCAGGCTCAAGTAATTGGTATTTAGGCAGCGTTGTTGAGGGGCGTGTTATGTCCCTTCGTTTCTACGGCATTGGAGGATGTACCTAATATACTTAGTAGAAGTTGTCATTGTCATTGTATTCACTTGCACGCTTTATATTTCTCCGTGTATATTTTGACATGTCCGTGGTGTCACAGCCCTGTTCATAGATGTATAATGCAGATGTGCATATTGAGTGCATAGTTCAAGCGGAGAAAGCACGAAGTGCGACGAAAACGTGTTTTGCGGAGATCGTTCACAAATGACATGTTTTGATGCTAGCTGATAACGGGATTGATGCCGTTCTGTGAGAGCATAAATGACAATGGTCGATCTCGTACTAGCAGGAGTAAGGAGGATGAGAGAATTGCATCAACTCGCTTGCCTAATAAATCGTGCCTTCCGGCTTGGCCCGTAATACAACTCTTTGGAACCCAAGAGCGTATCGAAGCAGTATCGCATCTTCCGAAAAGCCCCCAGTTTCGCAAGTGCGCAATTGCGCCATCGTATACCAGCTAGAATGGCAGGCTGTTGTGGATAAGATTCGCAGGGATGGATTCTCATGATTCTTCTTGCCCCCCGTTGCCAGGACCTTCAAGGCTGGACCTGTCATCATCATGAACGCAAGTGAATACACCTGCGCTGCTCTCATTGTTCTCTGCAGTCACTCACCTGTCTGCCTGTCCCACTCACCAATGTCGATCAAATATATTCGCAATTATCGGAACGAACCAGGGACTCGAATGCATATGGGCGGCATAGGGAGTTATATGTCAAGGAAGTATTGCGTGAGCTGTGGTCGAACCTGTCACCTCTGTCCAGCAGCACAATGTGCAGCTGCCCCCAGGCTCGCGCATCTGGTGGTGCCGTCGGCCAGGCGCAGCCGAGCGCAGACATCAAGTTCAGCGAGCTCGTTAAAGTAGAGCACGAGATTCAGCGGATTCGCAACGAGACGAACATGCCTCCAGACGTGACATTAGACACCGTCACCGGTGGTGCGGCGACCATTGGAGGCGCTGTCCAGGCAATCCGAGACCACCGCTGGGTCCACGTTGCCTGTCACGGCGCACAGCGTGCGACAAATCCATTCGACTCTTGGTTCGCGATGGGTGACGGAAAGCTCACGCTGATGCGCATCATCCAGGAGCGGTACACCAGCTCCAAGTTTGCATTCCTGCCCGCATGCCACACCGAGTTGGGGATGCGGTCTGCGGGATTCAACTGAGTAATTGGGACACTGTGAAGGGTGGATGATGCGGTCGCACATCGGTTTGTTACTCGAGTTTGCCAGGAGCTCAAGCACCCGACGATCGACTTCGAGCATGCCGCTACGGCGCTGAATACTGCGGCACTGGAGACGGCCAATGATGTATCGTTGGAGAAGTGAATCGTGTTTGTACACATTAGAATTTGAGTTCTGCAAGCGACGTGGGTTTTACTTTTTCTCAAAAGTTAATGAATGGTAATGTTACCTCTTCCAGGTACACTTTGTGTCTGATTTTGTATAACGTAGTTTTTTGGACGATACACAAGTTGCCGCATAATTCTCGTGGTACATGTTCCCATTGATTTTTGTCATATCTCGGCTTCCGTCCTTGCTGAATACCAAAATCACCTTCGTGCTGTTAATTTGACCTATTCATCCATACATCGAATCGTTTTCACGATCTATGGGAATAACAATGTTGGCACAAACGCAATACAACGTGTGCGTGAAGGTAAATCAAGGACGAAAGCTGAAGCATACACATACCAGATTGCGAACCACTGAATTCGCTTTCACCTAATACAATAACAGAATTTACTCACCGAAGCTGATTTTGCTTGTTACATTACCTTGGGGTTGATGGCGCAATGTCGTCGTCGACTTGTCGAAGAGGAGTCGGAGTTGGAATGACGTTTGACAGGCACTAACTATGAAGAGCCGTTGGCATATACCTGCGACGTCGACCTCAAGTGGTGTGGATAGAGAGTTATACTATGCTTACTTGCAGCAATAGCGTAGCGGAGAACATTGACTGAGCAGCAAGCGGGAATGTATGCATTGTTGCTAGTCCTTCTGTCGACTCCGAGTACAAACCTTACCTAAGCTAGGTATCTGTTTCGATACACTCACGAATAGATAGGTCGGTTCGACGGTGCAGGACCAGTGGCGGATCGTTTAGCCCAATGGCGTTGGACCTACCATTTACTCTGCAACTCTGTGCTGATCTACCAGGTACGGTTGCCCAGGATGAACTAAACTTGACTTTCACACACCCTTTTCTTTAGGTCACGAAGATCGTGCTTGGCAAGTCGCTTGGAACCCAGCCAAACCTCTACTTGCTTCGTGTTCTGCAGACAAGACAGTGCGCTTGTACAGCTATCGCAAGGACCCACACGATCCGTCCAGGATTTCCTTTTCACTTCTTACTACGATTCTGACAGGGCATACCAAGACTGTTCGAACCGTAGCTTGGTCACCTTCTGGGAATACCCTCGCGACAGGATCCTTCGACTCTCACATCGGCATATGGGAAAAACGCGAGAGATTGGACAGCGATGTGGATTCATCCGAAGCCGAATGGGAATGTGCCGCGTTGTTGGAGGGACACGAAACGGAATGCAAGAGCGTCGCTTACTCGTCGACGGGAACATTGCTGGCAACATGTAGCAGAGACAAATCGATATGGGTCTGGGAAGGTAACGATCGAACTCGATTTTGCCATTTACCTTTCGTGACCAGATTGTCTACTGCAGTTAAACCGGATGCGGATTTTGAATGCTTGGCTGTCATGATGGAGCATAGTCAGGACGTCAAATGTGTCTCATGGCATCCTACAGAAGAGGTTGTTCTCGCTTTCACTGAATGTTTCCTCGACACTGATGTCAAATTTGGAACAGATTCTTGCATCGGCATCCTATGACGATACTGTAAAGCTCTACGTCGATGATGAATCTGACGACTGGTATCCATTTGCAACACTGTCTGGTCATGCAGGAACAGTGTGGTCAGTTGCATGGGCACCCCGCGGGGACTACCTCGCTTCATCCTCAGACGACCTCACGATCAGGATCTGGAGACGGGTAGCTGAGCATACATGGGAATTTGCGCATCAAATACAAGGTCACACAAGAAGTATATACTCGATAGACTGGGGGACGGGAAAAGGGGACAACCTCGGATGGATCGCAAGCACGGGTGGCGACGGTAAAATAAATATCTGGGAAATATCGGTGAGCCGATCGGTCCGATGAATTGCAATTGCCTCTAATGTCGCTCTGCCAAAGGAGTCTTGCAAGGAAGATACACGGACTACATTGTCTTCTCAACTCATCGCGTCGACTTCATCTGCGCACGACGCTTATGATGTAAATTCAGTGCGATGGTGCCCGCGTTCCGGGTTTGATGGTCTACTCTCAACCACGGCAGATGATGGATCAGTAAAAGTATGGATGATCTCATAGTTTATGTACCGCGGACCCAATGCGACGCGATGACAAAATTTCTAAACGAAATTCCAAATGAAGTATATAACCTGCCACCATCTTACCAGTCACAAGGGATTATGACATTTTCTTCCTGTTTATAGTGCATTGAAAATGCCAATAACTAAACAAAATTTGAAATTTTCTTGAAGAATAGACATTTTGGTTGACCTTTTCATGATGTGAAAATGTCATAATCCCTGGTGTGAGTGTGCCACCCGGATGGGTAATCGCTGTAAAGTCATCGCTATAGACATAAGTACCACATGTCCAGCTTGCTTAGCGCATGCTGGTTAATCTGACAGCAGGTTCCTCTGTAAGTCTTGTTCGTTCCAGGGGCGACCACACTTGTCGCCTCAGAAGCGGAATGGCAGACTCCCGTTTGGTGAATGATGTATGCGTGGCTCGCACGCAGTGTGTCAGACGTGTGACGGAGACAATAGAGACCAATTCAGAAGCTCGTACGAACAAGATCAATAATGCAATCCAGCACAGCCACACTGATTGCTCTTTCCAAACAAAGCGTCCATCATCACGTCCACAACATCCACAAGACCATTGTCCATCGTCTCAGTATAAGACTCGGACGAGTATCGATGGTAAGTCCAGTATTCCGTCTCCTCCCACTTCACACAATGGCTACTATGACGTCGACCGCTGCTAATGATGCAATCAGCTCAGTGGCAAACTCGAGAAAGTACACGCGAATCCTTAACATCATCGTACGTTTATCCTACTTTGTACCCTATCTATATCAATGTGTTATACGTCCAGCGAAACATGACCAATTGTCAAAACCGCGATTATAGCAAGGTGGAGGAGCCCGTCCGCACGATAAGCAACCCCTCTCCTCCGAAAAAGACAGCTGCGAATAGATACCCGGGCCAGCCACATACCCGTACACCACTAGACGAAGCGATCTCACACGAGCTGGCAAGGGCTCGATACCTCATGCATGATCTTGCGGACCACATTTTCGGCCACATCGTGTCGACCAAACTGGCGACAGAAATTCTACAAGACTTGATCGAGAAGAAGTTCGTTGAAGTTTCAGAAGTTCGGGAAGCCACTGGCACTCGTAGCGACCGTGGTCTCGAGGTTCCACTCCATCCACAATCGGACAATGTTAAACGGGCCATTCAACAGGCGCTCGAGGACGCAGATCTGTACGATTGCGACACTCGTGACACGGAGAGCGGCAACGGGGATCCAGGACCATCTACAGATACGAAAGGAAAGAATAAGCAGACTGACAGGAAGGGAAAAGGAAAGCAGAAGACGGCGACGACGTACAAATTCAAGTGGATGACATTCCCTGGGGAACCTTTGAAAGAAGATGATCTCGTTGCCTTCATGAATGACATCACCGATCGTGCTTTCAAATTTGCAGAACCAAAGCTAGCTGCAGAGCACAAAACATTGCATCATCGCCTCGCTGCTCCAAAGGACAAGGCTCACGCCGTGCCACTATCGTATGAACCGGACGGGGAAGACATGAGGCCCGACTTCCTTTTATTGCCTATCGAAGCGTTCAAAGATGACTTCAAGTCGGTCGACCAAAAGTATGTCAACTTTACCGC
>JBBPNZ010001048.1:0-11550 GCA_038091195.1 Phylloporus rhodoxanthus
TGATGTTACTTTGATTTTGGAATGTTGTGCAAGACCTTAAGGTGAGCAAGCCCAATTTTTTGCATTCATGTTTTCATCTGTCTTGCAATAGATCCTTGAAAATCTTCTGGACTTGTGAATCTTTACATTTGTGCTTGATGTTGCTGGCTTCTCGCCAAGAGTGCTTGAACCTGAACAAGTGGCTTGCTGACAACATCACTGCTCACAGCACTGGGTTCCTTCGCTCTATGATCCACATCTTGGAAATCAGAATGGAGAACGAAAAGTCTCGAGGATATCAAACCCAGTAGTGGAACCCAGCAGTGGACAGTCGTACCATGCCAGGCCCCAGCTGTGAACTATTGCAATATTCTTCCATACCCTTCGAAATATGTAAGTCCATACACCATCTCCATGATTAACCTTCACTAACGTAATATCCATTACATAGTTCTGCCAAAATGCCTCATGAAGACATATGTTACTGTCTTGAAGTCCACTATGCATGTCTCTGAATTCACACACGCCTTATGAATATCAACCCCCGAGCTTGGTTCTTCTGTTGTCAACTACTTGACCGAAATCAAGACTGAAGTTGGTGCTATTTACAAGGAAATGTATGACAAACAAAACAACCATTGAATGCAGCAGAGCTTCCTCAGATCCCAGAGACCATGAAATCTTCTCCTGCATGCTCCACTTTCTATTTGATGAATATAAATTCTTCCAGTCCTATTATCTTGCATGTGAACTTGCTATGCTGGTGCAGGCATGTGTCTTGTGGCTCTGCACCTACTTCCACTTGCAAAGCATCATGTCTGGTGAGTGTCGGGGGCTTGCAAATGCTTGCCCAGCTAAGACATATTTGCTGAGAGTCGATCAAGTTCCATGATGATGGGTCCATCAAAATGACTTGACAATTACTATTGCCAATGGCAATGGGAAAAGGTTACAATGTCGTGACAACATGGCACCTTCAATCAAACATACTCTCATGTCCTACCATGGTGCCGAACACACCCCGGATGTTGTTACGATTTCTCTTCTTTTCCATTGTCTTGTCCTTTTTCTCTTCACTTCTCACTTTGACAACTGGCAAGGTGACTGCCATTTCTATTACTCGGCGTTTCTTGTAATTACCGGACCTATCTCATTCTCATTGATCCAATTACCATGTGTCACTTCTTCTTCTTCTGTTTCTCTCTAACTTGTGTTCCACACGACGGTCAACTTCGCCTGCGTTCCATGACATTCCATGTTATTCCTTTCCTCTCTTGGCTTCTTGGTCCGTGCGAGGAGGTCTCTCATATAAGTACTCATATTCTAGCTCTTTTGTACTCAGTCTTGATCTATGCAATACTAGCGTACATTTAGATTCCCCTCATGTGACTACAACGTTACAATCTCATCCTTGTTTCACTCAAGGAAACTCCCTTGACCGATCCTTCGTCCTCCTTCATTCCTGTCGCCTCTTGAGTTGGTCTCTTCGTGAGAATCACTCGAGTCGATAAGCCTTAGGAGTATCAAGCTCATTTGTGTATGCTACGTGTAACAAAAGATCAAGACTGTCTTTGGTCCCACCTTCTCAGGTGTAGGACCCACTAAGTAACCACCATAAGTCGATCTTCCAGATTCAGACTCTATCATGACCACAACAATCACGACGATCATAGCGACATTGAAATCGACACCCCAGAAGATCAATCTTCCCAGCAACTCATCCGAACTCATCGTTCACAAAGACCTCCCCCAGCCACCTACCCAAGTGTAACCCAGAGAACCACGGTGTTTAGTTACCCTGCCACGCCACCACCAGTAAACCCCAGACCCACCACTCCAACACCCTCGTCCACTGTCATGTCTACTTGTACCGCTGAACTCAAAGCTGCCCTCCCTGCCGACTTTTCTGGGGAACCAGCTGATGCCTCCCGATGGATTAAGGCCATGAAAGCCTACTTCGCCCTCAATGCCACCCTTTACACCCATGACGATGACAAGATCATGACCATGCTCAACAAGATGTCCAAAGGAAGAGGCGCCTCCTTTGCAGAGATGTGGTACAATAAAATGGCTGACACCACCATCACCACCAGCAAAACCTTCAAGGAGTTCGCTGACAACTTCAAGTTTACCTTTTACCCCTCCGACACCAAAGCCACCGCCCACTTAGATTTATCCAAGCTTATCCAGAAGTCTTCTCATCTCTTGAATAGAACCACTGATGACGGTTTCCAACAATACATCACTGACTTCCAAAACCTCGCATGCAAAGCTGGTATCACTGACGATGTCACCCTCATCAACCAGTTTTCGCTTGGACTGGATTAGAAAATTGCCACTATGATTTTCTCCATGGCTGCCATTCCTACCACTGTCGCTAAATGGATTGAACAAGCCAAGGTATTCCATGCACAGAAGATGCGCATCCAAACCCTTCGAGAAGGACGCCCCCCTCCCTCTTTTACTTCTCGCCCCACCAAAGACCCCAATGCCATGGACGTCGACACCATCTCCGTCTCTAAACTCACTCCCACTGAACGTGCCAGATGTTTCAGAGAGAACTTATGCTTCCGATGTCATCTCCCTGGTCACAGCGCTCTGAAATGTTGAAAATTCCCCAACACTTCTTTGACCCCCCCACAATGCTTCCAGAACAATCCGTCTTCTCAAAAACCTGCTCAGAACATACGCGCTACTGAAACAACTACATCTCTGGTCGCCACAATCACCACCGCTACACCACTCGATGAATACGTCAACTCCTTGAAAACCTCCAGGAAAGGAGAAAAGGAAATCCTTTCTGTCCTAAAGATGTGCTATGAAGAACCAACTGGAGAAACTCCCTCCGTCCTTCCTGAACGGATCCAAACTGTAAAGGATTCTTGAAAATGGAAGCTGTCTCAACGTCTCCTTCCCTAGATCTAGATCATGTACTTGTAGCAATGAGCAATGAACGAACCATGCATCTCCCTATCTCATTACAAGGAAAGACAAAAACTGTTGACACCCATGCCCTCATTGACTCAGGTGCCACAGGAAATTTCATTGATCCCCAACTTCTCCCCCAAGGAGACTTCAAACTTACTCATCTAGCTGAACCCCTTCTTGCCTACAATGTCAATGGAACTACTAATACAAAAGGATCCATCAAATGGAAAACCACGATAAAATTCCTCGCCAATGACTTCACAGACACTGTCTCATTTATGGTCCTTTGCCTTTGCCAACCTCATATCATACTCAGTATGCCTTGGCTCAAGAAATGGAATCCAACCATCAACTGGGAGTGGTTTACTCTCAACCTACCATCTCAACCTTCAAACAATCACAACTTCACAACTTGGATCAACCCCGACCCAGATTATGACATTGCCACTGCCTTCTCCATTCGATATCCCCAAGGGGTCAAGCGGACTCTTTGTGAGTACCCTCCCTTGAAGGAATTGAAAGGAGAGGACATCAATAAAATCACTATCTCTACGGAAATCGCTCAAACTGAGAAACCCAAGGAAATCCCCATCCCCGACTTTTGCTCTGACTTCACCGATGTCTTCTCAAAAAGTACCCATGACCAGTTACCGCCCCATCGTCCCTTTGACCACACCATCGAACTCAAAGATACTTTCATTCCCAAAATTGCCAAGATCTATTCACTTAACCCATCTGAAAAGGAAACTTGTAAAGCATTCATCGAGGAACATCTCAAAACCGGCCATATTGTGCCCTCGAAATCCCTGCAAGCCACCCCTTTCTTCTTTGTCGCCAAGAAAGACAGAGGTCTATGTCCCTGTCAGGACTATCGTTATCTTAATAGCCACACTATCTGCAATGCTTGTCCTTTACCCCTCATCTCTGAACTCATTGACAATATGAAAGATGCAGATTTCTTTACTAAATTTGACATCCGTTGGGGATATAACAATATCCGTATCTGAGAAGAAGATCAATGGAAAGCCGCTTTTATCACTCCCCTCGGCCTCTTCGAACCCACTGTCATGTTCTTCGGTTTCTGTAACACCCCCACAACTTTCCAAGCCTTTATGAACCACATCTTCACTGATATGCTCGCGGAACGGTGGCTCAAAATCTACATGGATGACCTCGGCATTTATACTCATGGTACTCTCATAACCCACCATGATTGAACTCGTCATGTCCTCACACGCCTTCAGGAACACAGACTATCGTTAAAAATCACTAAATGCTCCTTTGACACACCGACCATGGAATATCTCAGTATGATTATTGGACAAGGACTTGTCTAAATGGATCCCAAGAAACTCTCTGCCATTGCCAACTGGAAACCCCCCTTGTCCGTCAAAGGTGTCCATTTCTTCCTTGGTTTTGCGAACTTCTATCACAAGTTCATAGCGAACTACTCTAATATCGTCACTCCTCTGACCTTCCTCACGCAGAAGAATGAACCATGGGTCTGGTCTCCCCTTCAATAGAAATCCTTCAACTCTCTTCGTTGCATCTTTTGCTCTGCCCCCATCTTTGCTATCCCCAATACCTCACAACCCTTCTATGTCATGACCAATGCCTCTCTCCTTGCCGCCAGTGCTGTTCTCATGCAAGATGACTCCAACAGCGACAAACGCCCTGTCGTCTACTTCTCCAAAACATTCTCTCCCACTGAGTAAAACTATGATATCTATGATCGAGAGCTCCTTGCTGTCATTCTCGCACTTAACCAGTGGAAACATTACCTTCAAGGCACCCCCCACTCCGTCTCTGTGATCACCAATCACAAGAATCTATCTTATATCCGTGACCCCCACAAACTCTCTCGTCGTCAGGCTCGCTGGTCTCTCTTTTTACAGGACTTTGACATTGATTGGGTCGTCACCCCAGGCTCCCATATGGGACCTGCAGACACACTCTCTCACTGTGACAGCATCAACACCTCTTCCGACAACTGTGACACCTCCATTGTTCCTGATCCAGTTGTTATCAACACTCTCAACCTCACCCTCGCTTGTCACATTTGAAGCTCAACCTCGTCTGACCCTTTCGTTCTCAAGGCATTGTCTGTCCTTGACGAAGGCTCCCCATTATTCACTTGTGCCTCTCTTTCCAACTGGCACTATGACAACGGCCATCTGTATTTCAAAGGCCGTATGTACGTGCCACCCTCTGCTCGCTTCGCTCTCCTTCACTCTATTCACTCATCTCCATTCTCTGGCCACATGGGAGTTTACCACACTAAAGTAATCATTGAACGGGACTTCTGGTGGTTGGGTCTCTCCTCCTTTGTTAAGCACTTCATTGATGGCTACGCCATCTGCCAACAGAACAAGGTTAACACTTATCCTATGATTCCCCCGCTTCACCCGATCCCATCCACTATCTCCCTTCCATTCCGACAGATTTCCTGTGATTTGATCATGGATCTGCCTATCTCCGACAGACATGATTCCATTCTGGTCGTAGTAGACCATGGCCTTACAAAGGGGGTAATTCTCCTCCCTTGCTCCAAAACAATTGACGCCGCAGGCATTGCCTCCCTTTTCTTCCACCATGTGTTCAAACGCTTCGGTCTCCACAATTCTCTCATCTCTGATAGAGGTTCTCAATTCGCCTCCACCTTCACTCGAGAACTTGCTCAACTCCTGAAATACAATGTCCAACTATCCACAGCCTATCACCCCCAATCTGATGGACAAACCAAGTGAACCAATCAAGAATTAGAAACCTACCTTCGTATCTTCTGTGCCAACAATCCCCATACTTGGGCACAATCCCTCTCCGCAGCAGAGTTCCATCACAACTCCGCACCACACAGTTCCACAAAACACTCCCCATTCTCGTTACTTTACAGCTATGAACCCTGCTCATACCCACCTCTCAGCAAAACCTTCCTCCCTGCCCTCGAAAATTGACTCTCTGATCTTGATGAAACATGCAAAGAAGCCCTCGCCGCCCATGAATCTGCCAGAAAGATCATGTCTCTTCGAACAACACGTCGATTTACACCCTGGAAGGTCGGAAACAAGGCGTGGTTAGAAGCGACTCATTTGCATCTTAGGTACCCATCGAAGAAACTCTCACCCAAATGCCATGGTCCCTTCGAAATCACCTGCGTTCTATCCCCACTCATTTATAAACTCCGTCTCCCATGTTCTTGGAAAATTCACAACGTGTTTCATGCTTCCCTTCTATCTCCCTTCCACTCCACCGAATCTTATAGCCCATTCTTCTCTTCTCCACCACCTGACATCATAGATAACGAAGAAGAATACGAAGTCGAGGCAATTCTCTCACACAAAGGCCCGACTAACCGACAGAAGTACCTGACCGCGTGGAAAGGTTACCCATCCTCCAAAAACACATGGGAACCCGAATCCAACCTCCGCCACTCTGCCTCAATTCTCTCTAGTTATAAACGCCTCCACCATCTATAGGACGGTAACGTTTCAATTGACGGTCTCTTCATAAGTATCTCTTGCAATGTTACCCACCTCAATGTCTTCATCTCCCACCATCATGTCATTCTTAACTTCCTCTGTCGCTACTTCTTCCCTATCTACTCCATTCAGCTTGCCTACTGGACTACGTGCTCGGAAGGTTTATCCCACCTTCCTACCAGAACATGCTCAACTGTCTTTATTCTCTGCCGTCCTGGACTCTCCCCCTTTACTCCATACCATTGAGAACAACCCCCTCTTTGCCAACGACCACGTCATCCAAGACCTCTTTTGAGTTTTCCATGGAACCGCAAGTGCTCTCGTTCTCCTCTTATCTTCTATGCAACCAGACATTCCCCTACGTTTCTCCCTTTCTGAGATCTTGCATAACACTTTATCTGCTCTTCGCCATGCAAACTTTTGTACATACATTGAAGCCTTAACACTGGACCATATCTACCCCACATTTCGTCGAATTTTCCTTACTCTTCCTCAGGATCAATGCGATCATTATCTCTCTTGTACCAACGCTTTTATCTTACATTCCCCCACTTGTGCTCCTCTCCCAATCCCCCCTCCAACCCGCAGCTCTCTCGCTCTATGCCTCTCATCTCCTCCTCCTGCAGACACACCAACTGCTGTTGGTTCCAAATGGGGCCCCTCCAATAGCAAAGACAATGAAGATCCCATCACCACAGCCATCCCTGTCCCTCATGACAGACCACAGTGGATCACCTTGCCTGATGGCAATTGTGCCCTATCCTCCCCCACGCAGACCTTACCTCTCCCTGACCATATCGCCTCCCCCTCACGACCGACTCCACTCAATGCTTTCAATGTCACGCTTTTGGTCACATTCAAGAGAACTGTCCCGAATACCATTGCCCCCATTGCCACATTGCTGCCCCCAGCCATCCCTTGCATAGCTGCCTTTCTGTCCAGTGCAACTTCTGTCATAACTGGGGTCATGGTGACCGATACTGTCCCCATCATAACTGCGGGCTTTGTTCTCAACCAGGCCACATCCTTGATCTCTGTCCGTCTGCTCGCATACCCCCATCTAACTAGTTGGAGATCAACGGAGCCTTCTTTCTTCCCTGGTATCACCTTTTGGGGGAAATTGGGACTAACTGTCAAACCAGGAGTTCGACTGTACAAAGAGGGTAATGTTATGATTTCTCTTCTTTTCCATTGTCTTGTCCTTTTTCTCTTCACTTCTCACTTTGACAACTGGCAAGGTGACTGCCATTTCTATTACTCAGCATTTCTTGTAATTACTAGACCTATCTCGTTCTCATTGATCCGATTACCGTGTGTCACTTCTTCTTCTTCTGTTTCTCTCTAACTCATGTTCCACATGACGGTCAACTTCACCCGCATTCCATGACATTCCATGTTATTTCTTTCCTCTCTTGACTTCTTGGTCCGTGCGAGGAGGTCTCTTGTATAAGTACTTGTATTCTAGCTCTTTTGTACTCAGTCTTGATCTACACAATACTAGCATACATTTAGATTCCCCTCGTGTGACTACAATGTTACAATCTTGTCCTTGTTTCGCTCAAGGAAACTCCCTTGACCGATCCTTCATCCTCCTTCGTTCCTATCGCCTCTTGAGTTGGTCTCTTCGTGAGAATCACTCAAGTCGATAAGCCTTAGGAGTATCAAGCTCGTTTGTGTACACTACGTGTAACAGATGTCAGTAGAGAACAGGTTTCTCGATTCATGTCTTGCTGACGGTGCCAATGGTCCACATGTCCAAGCCTAGTATCGGACAGTCCCGAACATTTTAGTACGTGCCTTGCCTTTGACTACTTGTTCTCCCTGACATCGCAATGTAGTGTAGACACGACATCATAGTCCAAAAGGCTTGTCTATTACCATCGCCCACACAAAGATTGCTCAGCCCTGCGCTGGCAATGATACCTGTGATACTCCACAATACCCATGGAGTTGCCTTATACCCCGCGAATGGCAGTGGCAAAGCATAAAGCAGACAAGGTATACAATGTCTTGATGACATGGCACAGACAATTCAATATATCCATGTATCCTAGCCTAGTGCTGGCACTTCTGTCAATGTCATTGTCATCGAGTGCTGCATCCACAGCTTGCGTGGTGATGTGGATAGATTACACTGCCTCTCAGGCTTAGACTGGGGTTTTTTCATAGCGGGACTGATTCTAGCTCACATGCATGCATGCAAGGAGGAACCCACCACCGAGTTCATGGAGGTAACACAAATGACAACAACAACAAGCTTGAGGGAGGCAAGGTTAACGAGGAACACCATCTGAGTTAGTGCTGATGTCACCTTTGGCAGAGGATCAACAAGGTAGGCATGAGATTGCCTTCCTAAAACTCGAGGCTAAGCTGATAAGCATTTAGGCGGGCAGCTCTCTCCTTTGTCAGGATCATCAGTCGTGTTCATTGTGAACGGTGTCCGCAATGTCAAGTTCACTTGATGACTGATCAGTCACTTTCCAAACCAAATTATTGCACATGCCCTTACATTTGACTACTTGTTCCCTTTGACATTGTTGCATATTATATGCAGGACAATGGTTCGAAGAACCTTTTACTGCTGCTTATTGTCACCAGCTTTGATCATTCTGGATTACTCCTCCGTCTGCCGCTTTGCGTAACTTCTGGCTGTGCTTGACGATTTGCTCAATGGGTGGGACAAGATGATACCATTTATATGGTGCAATACCCCATCAACCAATGCTTCCATTAGTCTGGTATGTGGTGCCACTTGCTGCATATGCTCAGTCAAGGCTGTTGCATGGACATTGATTCAAACGGGTGAGGGGTGCATAACATCCAAATGTGAGAGTATGTTGTCCTATTTTCACCCTTCAAAACGTTTTTGTTGATATCTGTATGATGATTCCTTTTCAATCTGTGCCTGGTGTAATTTCTTTATCAATGTGAATTGATAACCTGGGGCTTGGGACTTGTCCAGCCATCCATGTAGGCCTGTACTGTGCCCTGTCCCAAAATGCCTCCACCATCAAAGCTATCTTCCGACCACCCCAAGACCCCTACAAACTGATGCATACCATTGTCACAACCGGTTTGACCAGTTCTCCGAAAACGTGCTTGATATTGCTCTGAGCATTCATCTCAACTTTGCCAGACAGACAGGTCTTTTTTATCACCAACGGCAAGCCCGTCTACTTTGCACGTCCCATGGTCAGCACTTGATCCCCTAACGGCAGACGGCAGGGCACGCACACTCAAGGCCATGTATGTTACGCATAGCATACACAATGGGTTTCACTCCTAAACCTGTTGCCTTGAGTGATACTCATGAAGAGACCAACTCCAGAGGAACGAAGGAGGACGAGGGATTGCTTAGGGGTTTCCTGAAGTGAGACGAGGACAACAAAGGACGAGGGTCACTCAGGGGCTTCCTGGAGCGAGACTAGGACGAGGATCATTCAGGGGTTTCCTGGAACGAGACGAGGACTAAGAGTTCGACTTTAGGAAAGTTGCAAGGCTGGAACTTGATAATACGCTAGTATTGTGCAGATCAAGACTAAAGTACATGTACAAGAGGGCAAGGTATTTATACTGTAGATACCCTGCACACAGACCAAGGAATCAAGAAAGGGAATGAGACAAAAGAGGAAAGAAACAACAAGGAATATCAAGGAATACTGGGAAGACTAACCATTGTGAGAAATACGAGGAATAAAAGAGGAAGAGGTTATACATGGCAACTGGGTCAACGTGAATGAGGTGGGTCCAGTAATCAGAAGAAAGGCAGAATGATGGTAGCGATGATCACCTAGCCAATTGTCAAAGTGAGAGGAAAAGAGGAAAAGAACGAGGCAGTGAAAGAGGAGATAAATTGTAACATTACCCCCTTTGTACAGTCAAGCCCCTGGCTTGATAGTCAACCCTGGTCGTCCCCAAAGGGTGATTCCCAGGAAGAGAGGTTTGTCAGTTGTTGTTCTCCAAAGAAAGGGTGCGGGGTACATGTGCAGACGGACATAGATTGAGGATGTGTCCTGGTTGAGTGCAAAGCATGGTTCGCCGGTGACTGGATTCCTGTGAGGTATCATAGGACTTTGACCTCTGTCTCTTGTTCAATGAACTTGAGGTATTGATGCTTATCGCCAGTCTTGTTTGTGACCACAGCAAGGTGAACTTGCTAGAGCAAGCATCAGTAAGAATCGCAACCTTGGACAGCAGGAAATCACACTTCATATGGGATGAATTTGATCTTGTAATTCATCTCATGCAAAATGTCCTGGATACCCTCAGCATTGAAAACACCTAGATCACCTTCGTCTTGTAAACCCCCTGTCCTCACAGATTCCTCAGTTATTGAGTGCACAAGAGTGTTGCCCATGGCCTTTGTACAACTCTTGTGTGAGAGCGACATCACTTTACTCACAGCCATATGAACCTCCCATAGATCAGATGTCTTGGCCAGGTCCAACTCATCCCACAATGTAGTGATCTGTGCTGCAAGGTTATATATTTCCCAAAGAAAGTCTACCTGTTTGTTTTTCTCTTGGAGGTCAAAGCTTTTCTCATGAATGGACACCTGTGGAGTCTCTTGAGCAGCATATCCAAATAGTCATGACCACTGAGTACTGACTGGCCTATGGTCACTTTTGGGGTCGCCACCTTCAGTCTGCATCACGATATAGCAAGATACAACCATATTGCCATCGACATAAATAGCCACCACAAAGCACGAAAATTGGGAAATTCTACAACTTGTCCCTGTAGGATGATTGCTGATGGAAGTGACAAGGAAGACATGAAGCAGTACATACTGTTCATACTCAAAATTGTGTAAAAGGAGGGAGAAAAAGGGTGGCTGAATGAAATGAACTGCAAAGTTACTGGCCTTGAGGGATAAAGAAATATTGTAGCCAGCAATCCTCAACACATTATCATTCAAGCCCTAGAGAATGTCATATAATGCTGCAAATTCCCAACAGCAGACTGATGTGCTGGACAGTACTTCGACAGGCATAAAGACATGTTCAAAGTGCACCTTGTACCGCTCCCATACAAATTGAAAATCTTGACAGTTTTCAACATTGCATGTCTGAATAATCCATGGTCAGCACTGAGAATATCACAATGCCCAAGTTGCATACTTGGTACAGGCACAGCTGTGCCAGAGCATCCTGAATCTCATTGA
>JBBPNZ010001049.1:0-11532 GCA_038091195.1 Phylloporus rhodoxanthus
GCATGGCTTGTAACGTCTTCAAACCCGATTCACGGATCAATCGATCACCATCAGGTACGACATCAGTCTTATGGTCGTCAGGATTGTCGGCGGATATGCGCATACAAGGATAATGAGAACAAGAGGCAGAAGTGCGCTCAAGAGTGTACGTATCATCACGAAGGCATTTCCAGCTTGGCAGGGTTATGGTTTGTGCTACATATACTCGTTCATCATCGTGACATTGCTCCGAGGATAATGCATTTCTACCCACGCTACAAGGAAGGAATATGTTACACTCAAAATGCACCCTTGGAGTGGGCATACGTCGCCTCCAGGCGTGACTTTACGTAGTCCCCAGCAGTGACTACTTCATATTTCGCTGGGTTGTCTTTGGTAACGCAGCCAGGAATAGGCTCGAGACGATTTTAGGCAACGATAGGACCCATAGATGGGGGAAAGGAGACTCACCTCCAGCTTCACATCGTAGTCAGTTCCAAAGAATAAAGGCATCGAGTATCTTTCCCGTCCGGAGGCATTGATAGCCCGATGGAGGGTCGACTTGAACACGTCATCTAGAAGAACGTCGAAATGCTATGAACAACTTGGCCAATCAACTTACTAGTCCAACGGGCAAATTGGTCTCCCAGACTAGAGGTAGAATGGTTCATTGCAACTCGTTATGTGAAGGACGAGTGTCCATACTTGACAACAAGACACCCGGGAATAGGAGCAGCATCGATCCATTGTCCGTTGATATTCATCACCTGCAGGGCTGGGACGTCGTCTTGCCAAAGAATCGTAAAACACTTGTGTACTATGATTTAGAAGAGAAATGTGGTGAGGATTGCTGAAGGGCATCACCTCGTAGCTGGTGGCAGGATTAGCAAATGCGCCGGCCATAAGAGGGAGGAACGCACTCGGTGTGAGCACCGATGCCTTCCACCCGCTCAGTCGAAGTAGCAGGCTGCGGGGGGTAATAGAGCAACCGCATGATTGCTGCTGGTTTGGTCACCTAATCAAGAGTACTTGTTGCAGCAACATTTGACAAGGCGAACAGGACATGCCTTGTCATCAAAAAAGTTCTCTGGGAGATCGAGAGCCAGAGCGAAAAGGGGGAACAGTGATTGCCCAAGTTTCACAGCAGCGTGACTGCAAGACTCAGTGCATGTCTGGGACCGTTGTAGAGGGCAGCATACTAGTAAGTAAGAACGTCTTCCCGAAAGCCAAGGAGGTGTTCGGGCCACACGTTTTCCCCCGTCATTGGGCCTGATTTGCATCCTTGCCTGTCAATGGCTTGAGATACGGATTCCCACCCAATGTCAAAGCCTTCGTGGAGATCGCCGACGTTATCTGGATTGGTATTTTCGCCGAGAAGGGCGGTATAACCTTTGAAGTTGGGCGTCCGGTGGATGTCCAACTGATGGCTTGTCGATCGAGATTGGCGAACGAGAGCGCACGACGCACCTTGATCTTTTCCTCGAGCGGGAGGGAAAAGAATCGCCTGGCACTCCTGAGGGCAGCCTGTGAAACGTCGTCGGGTATACCGTGGTTTTTGACTGGCTGGGCAGATGTGGGAAGGATTCGGAACGACGAAGCAGGACTGACCGTAAAAGAATCCGACGTTGACACATGCAGCGCGTATCTGCGCGGCGAGTGCGCGGTACAAGACTGGGTCACTGTTAGACGCGTCCTGCAAGTCGCTGGGATGATCTGGTCAAGGCGGTGGTCAGGCAGAGAAGAGAAAAGGCTTGCATGGTTGGGATGATGGCCTCCATCTACGCTGTGTCAATTGAAATTACCTAATATTACTTGTTGAAACTCCGCACGGTTGATTTGGACGGCATTTCGGCATGTTTAGTTGGCTATTGTTTCGTCGCCGTCGTCCTTGCTAGTTTCCTCCACACGTCTCTCGCATCTTCTCCATCCTAGACCGGCAGGCTCCGCTGGTCTCGTCTAGACACAACGTAGCACTAGGCGCAATCTCTGCTAACAAGTGCTCTTGCTTGCCTAGCCAGGTCCGCAGGCTCGACCTCAGGACGCCTTTCTTGAGATATCTGGTACCCTTTGAACACACCGCTTCCACGTTTCCTCTTGGATCAGGAACAGCCTATCTCTCTTATCCAATCAACTCCTTCCTTCACCGCTAGCGGATCTTTTCCTTTTGTCCACATTTTCCACAATTTCTTATTACAGATATAATGGCAACGCTGCGTCCTCCTTCCAGCCCTTCTCCTTCCCCGCTTCACCCAGAAAACGGCCGCTCTTCAAACGCAGCACGCGCCTCCATGGGTCCTCGTCAGACGCTCGGCCCTGCATCGCCTCGTCCGCCAGGTGGCGGCAGCGGTGCTCGCCCCACCAGCGAGTTGCTCGGCACCGCTACCATGTTCCAAACACCAGAGTCTGAAGCAATCGACCAGTGGTTTGAAAATCTCCAAAATTATGAGGAAACCCTTGAAGACATGGCTGCTGCTTCCCTGGACGTCAACTTCAAAGAAGAATTGAGTGCCATTGAACAATGTATCTTCATTCTCCTCTCTCAGCCTCACTCGCACTCACACTCGCATTTTAGGGTTCAAGGTACTTTCTGAAGCGGAGAGAACTGCTGCTCTTTACAGCCTTTTGCAACAGTCTACCCAAGTCCAGATCAGATTTTTCATCACCGTCCTCCAGCAGATGGCCCGATCAGATCCAATGACTGCGTTACTCAGTCCTGCGGTTGGAGGCAAGTCGTTCCTAAATTTGTGTGCAAATCGAAGTTAATAAAACGACGCAGGTTCGATGCAGAGCCAGATGGAAGCCAAGCTCGCTCAGATGACTATGAAGTCGCCATCGTTAAAGTCTCCCATGCCATCGTCGCCTCGTGTGTTCAGCGGCAGTCAGAATCGACAGTCACTCGCACTTGATATCACATCCGGATTCCTTTCCCCTGATTCCGCCGCATTGGGATCCAGCAGCGATGCCGCCGCAACCCTTGCTCAGCAAAGGGCAAAATTGAAAGCGAGCAATGCTGCTCATCGTATCTCTGCCCCCATATTGGCCACTGCTACCGGTGAAACGCGCACCACGTGGGGTTCCGCTCTCAGCCAAGTCGCTGAGCAGCATCCCAATTCTCCTGCACATGATATCCTTGTGTCCAACAACGGCCCGAGACCGAAGAGTACAGAACTGGGTAGTTCTCTCGGAACCCCCCGTGTGGAAGCTCTGTCTCCGATGGTTGGCGACAGCTGGGCCAGCAATGTAAATACACCACTCATTCCTATGTTCGGCAAGGACGCGCAAAGCACTCAGAATCTGGATGCTGCAGCTGCTAAGCTGAATGATTGGAACGGCACTGGTCCCCGAGTTCCTCTCATGGCCGATCCAAAGTCATTCCGCCGTCCCAAAGGGACCGGGAACTCTGACGCTGCAGGCCAGAATAGCGGCATGTATGATAATGACGGCAATCCCATTTCTTCGCAACAGTCCCTCCAGCGCAAGAATACTGTGCCTATGCCGACCGGTAGTAATGCGCAGTTTGGTGTCGGTCAACAAGGGCAATGGAATGGCAGCAGGAGCCCTGTGTTGCCTACGCCCAACCGGTTTGGCGAAGAGCCCAATGCGCCTTTGAATGGGCTGGGCATGGGTGGATTCAATATGGGAGGCCTAGGGAGCCCTGGGCTTGGCATGGGATTACCCTCTGCAGGGTTGTTGGCGGGCATGAACCCATTGCAGATGAACATGTTGGGTCTCCAGGCACAGATGAATGCTATGGGAATGACACCCGAGGCGATTTTAGCGGCTCAGATGGCTGCAGGATTTACGCCACAGAGCTGGTTGAGTCTACAGCAGGCTGCGATGCAGGGCAGTAACGGTAATAACAATGGGAACAACAGGGGCCGTGGTGGCGGTCGGTCACCTGGGATTCCGAAGACAGGCTCTTCAGGTGGAAACAGCAGCGGGGGAAATGGGAGCGGAGCGAAAAAGGATGAAGAAGAGGTCGACCCTGCGCTGCTGAACGATGTTGCGGCCTGGCTCAGGAGCCTGAGGCTGCACAAGTATACGCCGAACTTTGAGAGGATGAAGTGGCAAGAGATGATTGTCCTCGATGATGCCGGACTGGAGGCCAAGGGAGTAGCTGCTCTTGGAGCACGGCGCAAGATGCTGAAGACGTTTGAGGCTGTTCGGAAGAAGATGGGGCTTGAGACGCCTGCTGGATTCTATTCTGGCGAAGGGGTCAAGGAGGGATGAACACCAAAGTTTTGAATAGCATATGGGACTTGTTCAAGTTTGATAGCAATGTATTACCCAAGATGTACACCAAATATAAAAGGGAGAGTATATCTTAGCCAGTCTCTACCATGTTGGATCGCGGACCCTCTCCTCTTCGTCCGCCCATTCGTGGCACGACGCCCTCACACAGACGCTTCGAGGTCCCCTCACCCGTCGACAGCGAAGTACACCCCGTCATACATGCTGGCAGGGTCGCCGTTATCACGGGCGCAGCGAGCGGTATCGGCAGGGCCGCTGCCATCGAACTGGCAAAGTGCGCAGCCATCGCTCTCCTGCTCGCAGACAGACACATTCATCCACATCTAGGTTGGGCTTGAAAATCGCACTCGCTGACGTCTTGGAGGATGTGCTCGCCGACACTGGCAGAGAGGTGGTGGCTATCGCGGGCGACGCCAATGTCCTCATTATCCCCACTGATGTCGCCAAGATCGGTGATGTACAGCGCCTGCGTGACAAGGTATACGAAGCCTGGGGAGAGGTGAGCTCTTTTCGCCACCAGTCCACCGGATCGTTCCTCAAACTGCGAAATTATCGCATCAGGTTGCCGTCTTGTTGAACAATGCGGCCATTGCCCTAGAAAGTAAATCCTGGGAGTTGCTTGACAATTGGCGAAGTACCTTTGAGGTCAACGTCTTTGGGTATGGCTTTCTCGCGCACGATTTCCTTGACTGAGGTTTTATTTCCCTGTCAGCGTCGTCAACGTGCAGCAAACCTTTGTACCCGTCCGTCTTGTTCACACACCATGTCTGGCAGTGGAATAACAATTTTATTCGCAGTCGATGTTACACCAAGAGAACCAAGCGATGTTCATTAATACCGGGTCCAAGCAAGGGATCACTAATCCTCCGTACGTCGCCCCCGTTTCCAACTCGGATATAAATAGACAAACGAGTCTCATGAAACAACAGAGGCAATCCAGCATACAACGCTACGAAAGCGGCGGTAAAGAGTTTGACAGAAGGACTAGCGCATGAATTGCGTGAGCGACCGGTATGTAATGTCACCGCCCACTTGTTTATGTGAGTTCCGCCCATGTTCCTAGGCTATTCCGAGAATGATGATATCTGCAGTCCGGGATGGACCTTCACAGGGATGACGGCACGATCCGGAGATGTCAAACCAGCGGGCGCGTGGAGTGCGGAAGAGACAGTGCTTTACATGCTGGACCACGTTCGATCCGGCGAATTTTATATTCTTTGCCCAGACAACGAGACGCGTCGGGAAGTGGACCAGTTGCGGATCATGTGGAGTGCGGCTGATGTCGCTGAAGGGCGGCCAGCGCTCAGCCGATGGCACAAGGATTGGAAACCGCTGTTTGAAGAGTACGTGCGGGATGCGTTGGCGGACATGCAGTGAGAATTCAGGATTGTACGATATGTAATTGGGGAGCCTTGGTATGACACACATTGACCCCGGTCTCACCCCACACGTTTGATACTCCAGACAGTAGCGATCTGGATCCGGATCATAGCGAAAAGCCAGTGTTACGGGGGATGGAAATACGTACAACTGACACGGACGATGCAGGGTGGACAGTCACGGATCTTGACAATATAAATATTTGACCGATCCCCATCTCATCTCTCTCTTATTCCAACCATGTCCTCCACCCTAGGCCTCAACGCCAACATTAATGGTCCGTATGGGACCAACAGCACCTCAAAGACCAGCAGCGAGGCCTCCTTGCAGCGCGTCAAGAACCTCCCTGGCTATACCACCCCAGTATTCAAGGGCAAGGAAGAACAGCGCGCCAAAGTGCAGTCCATCGTCGCGGCAAAGGTCAGCCAGACCTCGGTCACTGACACGTTGATCAATTTCTATTAGGGCTTCATCCCGCGTGAATTAGTCGCTAACGAGGTCAACTGGTTCTATTCCCACCTCGGCATCGACGACACCTACTTCCAGAACGAATCTCCATCCGTCATATCTGATCACATCATCGCCCTCTTTGGCGCCAAGGTCCTCGCGTTCACCAAACACGACCCTTCCAAGCTGGTCATCGACCTTGAACGCATAGACGACAAAGGAACCAGCGCTACTTTCATTCACACCAGTCCCCCTGGTAAAACATCCACAGAAGGTCCAGGCGCTACCTGTGAATCCAGGTACTTGCGAATCCATCCGTGACTTTCCGTCTACTCACTGTGCCGTAGAATAGATGCCTTGTACCTAGATAAATCGACCCCAGCCAACTGTTACCGACTGGAAACATTCCGTGCTACCGGTTCCATCTCGGTGACCGCTTCGCAGCAGCTCCGTTGTTACTTTGTAACCAAATGTCGCTTCCCTGCTGAATGTCCTCCCTCATCTCGCACCGATGGACGTACTGATATCCGGTCGGTCTCTGACCCAGTCTTTCTTGAAAAGGCCAGCGAAAATACCCTCGAGATCTACCAGAAAATAATGTGGCAGGTCGAAAGCCGTTATGGTCCCGTCATGGAAGTTGTCGAAGTGGAGGGCACTCGTGAGAGACGTCTTGTCATCGGCTACAAAATGGGCGGAACTTCCCGATTCTTCAGGTTTGCTGTCACTCGTAGTTGTGCCGTGTGCGGTGCTCATCCGGTCTCTTTGTAGTGCTCTTTCGAATCTTTACCATTATTACCAGCTATACTCGTCTCGCAAGTATGTCGAGCAGTTCTCCAATGGCATCACGATCATATCATTGTATCTCAATCCTATGCCTAATTCCACTGCTGCTCAGATCGAGAGTTCGATCTTTCAAGTGATGAAGGAGGCCTCGTTGCTTTACTGCCTTCCCGACAACCCCTTCTTTCTCACCTCGGAAAACTCGGATCACGCTGTCCAGGAGGCCACCTACGCGTGTGGGTATCTTTCCAAGTTGACTTTTGTACCAGTCTGAACAATTATATCCTAGACTGTGGTTGGGTCTTTGCTCAACATTTTTGCAACCGCCTTGGGCCTGCATATCTCCTTTTGAAGAACATTTTGGACGAGTCCAATGCCCTGCATGCGGAGGTCCTCAACGATATCAAGAGGCGCTTTAGGGAAGAGACCTTTACGCGCGAAAGCATTGCCAAAGTCATCCACGCTCATCCGGAACTGGTGAGTGTGACTTGACCATTTGTGAAGCCTCTCTAAGAGCATTGTAGATCCACCTGCTCTACGTCAACTTTGCAATGGTCCATTACCCGACCGTCGATGACGAGTCGCTCAAGTAGGTCTGCGGCCAAAGTCTCTCGTAATTATCTGACCATGTACACTAGGCCTACACTATCATACCAGCGATTGCAGAATACCCAACCTCTCACAGACGAGGAGTTGTACGACAAGATTAGGCGCACAGTACCCAACAAACAGGATCTGCAAGTACTTGAGAGCTTCTTGATTTTCAACAAGTACGTTTGTCGTCATTTTGTGAAAATGTCTTTTGATCATTCTGCTTTCCAGGCACGTTCTGAAGACCAACTTCTATCAACCAACCAAGGTCGCACTTTCATTCCGTCTCGCGCCAGATTTCCTGCCGGAAGTAGAATACCCCATCAAGCCGTTTGGCATGCTTTTTGTCATTGGAAATGAGTTCCGTGGTTTCCATATCCGATTCAGAGATGTTGCTCGTGGAGGTATCCGCATTGTCATGTCTAGGAACAAGGAGTGAGTGGAACCCGTTGAATCCCTGTAAGCTTTGCCCTGACCGTTTCTTTCTGCAGAAATTACTCCATTAATCAGAGATTGCTATTCGACGAAAATTATGGATTGGCTTCAACTCAGTCATTGAAGAATAAAGACATACCTGAGGGGGGCGCCAAGGGGACTATCTTACCCTCGTATGTTGTCCGAGTTCATTCGAGTGACAGAAATTAAGCAACATCACTTTAGCCTCGGAGTCAGCCCAAGACTTTGCTTCGAGAAATACGTAGATGTAAGTCGAGTAAATTTATCGTGCCGTGCCTCTAATGAATCATTGCAGGCGGTCATAGATTTGTTGATACCTGGGCAGACTCCTGGAATCAAGGAATGTTTGGTCGACCTATACGGTAAACCTGAGCTGCTCTTCTTTGGGCCAGATGGTTTGTTCTCTTCTTTGGTCCATGTACCATATTGATGGGTCATTGCAGAGGGTACTGCGGACATGATGGACTGGGCAGCATGTAAGCAAATAGTTCCCATGTCCAATCTGATAATTCTAATCCGTCTTAGTACACGCCCGTCGCCGTGGTGCAGAAACATGGTGGAAGTCGTTTACCACTGGAAAGAGCGCGGAGAAACTTGGTGGTGTCCCTCATGATACGTACGGAATGACCTCGCTGTCAATTCGACAGTACGTGTTGGGTATCTACAAGCAGCTCGGCCTCAGAGAGAAATACGTGACCAAGGTCCAGACCGGTGGCCCTGGTGAGTTAATTCTTTATGACTCAAAAAGCTTTTGACTAAAAAGTGTCATGGTTGACAGATGGTGATCTCGGCTCGAGTACGTAAACACGTCCATCATATGATCATCGCCTGACAAGACACAGATGAAATCTTACTCAGTTCGGACAAGACTATTGCAGTTATCGATGGTAGTGGAGTCCTCGCTGATCCTGCTGGTATAAACCGTGAGGAGCTAGTACGCCTTGCCAAGCTGAGGTTGCCCGTCGGCCACTTCGACAAGTCCAAGTTGACCAAAGACGGGTACCTTGTCAAGGTCGAGGAACAAGATGTCAAGCTCCCATGTATGTAATCCACCGGATCTCTTCCGACCGCTAATGACGGTCGGCTCTTCAGCTGGCGAGATAATTTTGGACGGCACAGATTTCAGAAATGGAGCGCATTTCAGGTTCAAGGCCGACTTGTTCGTGCCTTGTGGTGGACGCCCCGAGGCTGTCAACATATCCAACGTTGCCGGGTTATCCGACACGGAAGGCAAACCCCACTTCAAGTACATTGTTGAGGGTGCAAACTTGTTTATAACACAGCAAGCGCGGCTGCACCTGGAGAAACGCAGGGTCATTTTGTTCAAGGATTCTAGCGCCAACAAGGGTTAGCCATTTCCTCTGTCTCGTTAACCATCATTAACCTCCTTCCAGGTGGTGTAACCAGCTCGTCTCTCGAAGTCCTTGCTGGCCTTGCGCTGTCAACCGAGGAATACGTTGACCTCATGATCTTCAAGGATGGAAAACCCTCCGAGTTCTATAAAAATTACGTCAAAGATATCCAAGCCAAGATCACTGAGAATGCTGCCGCTGAGTTCCAGGGTATCTGGCGCGAGCATGCCCGTCTCCAGGGATCAAAGCCACGAACACAGATTTCGGACGAGCTCTCGAGTTCGCTCAACAACCTCCAGGCTGAGCTTGAAAGTTCGGACCTGTTCGACGATCTGCCAAGTAGGAAGGGCGTCATTCGTAGAGCCATTCCGAAGACGTTGGTCGATCAGATTGGCCTCGATGCCTTGCTCGAGAGGCTCCCAGAACCTTATCAACGCGCACTGTTTTCTAGTTGGGTTGCATCGCATTTCGTACGCTTTCCTTCCTGATGTTGGGGTGTCCATGTTTGAGCTCATCTTTTCCCGTTCAGATCTACAAATATGGTGTCAACGGTTCGAGCGTGGACTTTTTCCACTTTGCACGCGAGCTCGCCAAGTAAAAGGAATTGGTAGTGCGATTTTCTTGGACAATGTAGAATATGAAACCCTTGTAGATAAATCTGTAGTTCACCAAGCTAGTGCGTAAAGTAGAAGTCTTGATCTTCTTGACAAGACTTGCGTTGATCACAGCAGAACCATTCATGATAAAATTATGCCATTAACGCTACAGGCCCTCGTCGTATAGCTTACGAGTCAGAGCGACGTAGAACTGCTCCAGGTCAAACTTGGTTGCCACATTGTTCTTGGTCATATTCTTGGACGAACCGTCTTCTTTCGGGGGCAAGGCGTTTCCCGGTGAAGGGACATGATCCACAATCCAATCAAACACTGCAGAGAGCTTGTCCGTCGACGCCTTGACGACAGGATCGTTGCGACTGTCTTGTGTGATTCGGTCCGTCACCCCGTTTTCCGATGAAACCATATCGGTGGCCTGGGCAAGCTCGAACCCCCCCTTTTCTTGTTTCTTCCAGGTGCTGATGAACCTGGACCAGTCTCCCAATGCCCAGCCTTCTCTTGCGATGTGGCTTATGCTCGAGGACAAGTCTACGTTCATATCTGTGCCCCCCGCACCCCTTATTTCCCAGTGATCACAACCGTCGACGACACCGAGGAATTCGCCCCATCGAGCGCTCTGGACGGTCACCAGCCCGTCGTTTCCCCACTCGTCTTCCTGTTCCATCGGGACGGTCGACGTGTACGCTGCGTTCCCTACTGCCGCCTCCGCCTTGAGTCGCTGCCTCGCTTTCCGCTCGGCGTCGTCGAGGACCATCTTTGGGAACCAGAGTGGATGCCAGATGTTCATCTCGTCGATGCGCGAGGCAACGCTAAAGTACTTGACACGGGGATCGTCGGGGGTCGATGGGTTGAATACGTCGTTCAAGTACGAGGTCGTCAAGTTCGCGTACGCGGGCGAGTCTATGAGCGACAGGAGGAGTGTCGTAAACGAGGATGGGAGGGTGGAGAGCGATAGACGGAAAGCCGCGTCGCGTTTCTCAGTGCCGTCCGCAGAGGGCATCGGATCCGCCTCTAATTGGGTCTGTCGCTCTGCTTCGTTTGCGCGTGGATGCGCGGGGGGATGGTGTCGGCGTCCGAGACCGAGATTGTGCTGGTCGTGTCAACCTCATCCGTGTGTTTTCTTGGTCAGATGAATGAAATGAGGCTTACCGCACACCAATCCATAAAGGGACTTCCGCGATGGGGCGTGCTGATGGACGTCAACGACAAGGGGACATACTCGGCCGGACCAACGTGGGTGATCAGATGACGACAATCGAGTCCACCCATGGAATGGGCCATGAGGTTAATGCCTCTGCTACGTGCCTTGTGCTCAAGGATGCGATCCAGATTCTCTGCCCTCGAAGCAACAGAACCGGTACTTTTGAAACAATCGATGGGTCAACGCAGGGAGAGATGGGGATGGGGAGATCTTACGCGGGTACGCCTGTCACGATGACTTCTGCGCCGATCTTGTCCTTCAGAATGGATAAGACCGAGGACCAGTAATGTAGACGAAGGCTAGGAAAGGCAGCAGGACCCCTGACGTCGAAGCCATATAAACCTGGGAGGAGGTCAAGCAAGGGGAACGGGGATCGGAGGGAACGCACCGTGGCAGAGGACGATAGGATAGCGTGGGACTCTGGCTGGATCAAAGAGAGTAGGGTTTTTCATTAGGCGACGAATAGTATCTTTGCTTAGAG
>JBBPNZ010001050.1:0-11530 GCA_038091195.1 Phylloporus rhodoxanthus
TCAAGGACATTGCTCAGCTCAACCCGCTCTTCCGTGATCAGATCACCAACTTTTCGACCAATCATTTGTCATTGACATCAGTGAAAAGTCCCAGATCTGGCATGGCCTTGCAAGGCCTTGCAAGGCTCACAAGGCCATGCAAGGCATACCAGCCTTCCAAGGCCTTGCATGGAAGCACTCCAGGCTTGCAAGGGCTTGCAAGGCCATCAACAAATCAGCCCAAAAGTTTTTTGAATTCACCCTCTCAAGGTATACTTTTTTTTTGCTTTGTATTACTCTTATGGTACTTACATTACAGCTGTTTTCACCTCTAGCAGTCAATGAGCGCAATGGCTCATTGATGCACCCTACATACCGTGATGTATGGGACAATGAAGATGTGCCGAGGACACGCAATGACGACGACGGGAGAAGCGATCGCCGCAAGGACACGATGGCAACAAGGACCCGACCACAACTGTGATGCATCAGGGATGAGGTCACGACAATGGGGGGGAAGACAACGACGATGTGATTATGATCACAACCTGAACGTGTCGAGGATGAGGTTACGACGACAAGGAGGGGGCAACAAGGAGGTAGACAACAATGACACATTGAGGACGAGGGCGCGACCACAACCACGACCCCACCATGTTGAGGATGCAAACAATGTACCGAGAGAGGAGACAACGAGGAGGATGAGGAGGTGACGGTGACAGGTCAAGGACGAAGGCACAACCACGTGCGACAAAGAGGACACAACAAGAGTACGACGACGACACGATAACCACAATATTGTGGTTATTGCCTCGTCATCATAACACAGCGGGTTGTAATTCAAGTTTGCTTTGCAAATTGCAACTGCTACTTGCATGATGTGATGAATGAAGTCAGCGTGTTAGATGAGAGAAGGGAATAAGTCAAATAAATGCATAGTTTGAATTGTCGGTCATGTGGACTAATGGTTGTGCATCTGCGGCGTTTGGTGTTCAATCCCAGTGCAATGCAAATATTTTGCTGTCTTATATACTGAGCATTAAGGCACATTGGATGTATCTGGCTTGCCTTGCAAGCCCTGGTAACATTGACATGGCCACGCAAGGCCTTGCAAGGCTGAGCCAATCCATGCAATATTGACCAGGTATGAGAGCGCTGCCTTGCAAGGCCTTGTAATGCCATACCAGATCCAGGACATTTCGCTGATGGAGCTGCTTCAATGTCTTTGACAAGCCTGACAAACTTGTGGATTTTGCAGTGGCTGTGGGAAGCAGTGAATTAGGACATGTTGGAGAGTCTCAGTGTAAAGAGTTGTCTGCGCAAGAGGCTCTTGGTGGAAAGAGCTCATTAATACTCAACCACATTGGAGTTGGAACTGTTGTGTTGAACGTCACTGTTAAACCGAGTCGGACTCCACATTGAATGTGACTCACAACTACATATCTTGAATGGCTAGTACTCATGTATTCAATTCTCTTTCTAGACTCCTCAAAAGATATACTGAAATTTAGCAATGCTCAAGTTGATCCATGATCTTGGACCCTTGGTGAGGACGTGTTCTCCAAACCAATACCCACTACCGAAAGTAAAGCGCAAATGGTGACAACTCAGCAATGGCAACTACTCCAAATATTCATGTTAGGATCACTCCAGGCAAAGGGCCAAGTGCCAGGACCACTATCTTGTCTGTCTTTGTGTCAATCTTTTTGAAGATGCAGATAAATCCTGACATTGGTGAGCAATTTTCCAGGTCAGTTGTGTTGTGTACTAGTAGCTGACATGTATTTTGAGGTAGCAGAGATTTGTCATATGTATGATTTTTAGTTAAGTCTAACTCCGCTACCTCTGCTACTCTAGACCTCTTTCCTTCAGAACTCCAGTGCATTCTCTACCAAGACGCCACCAGGAGTCTCCAGACTTTTACCTCCGATCTTCTTATATCTCTCTGCATTCCGTTCCTTGTACCTTGACTCTTTTGTATTAGACCCGCCTCTTAGATTCGACCACAGCTGTGTTCAACTGCGGACACAGCTCCGGCTTACTTTCTTCCTGTCTCTGCCTCCATCCTTATACAGTGGCTCAAATAAGTGTCCCAATGTTGAGGTATTTTGGAAAGACTTGACATTTGCAAAAGAACCAAAATATGTTAGCTCTAGCTCTTGTGGAGTCATCAATAGCCCTGACCCTTGCCCTAAAGATGAGCTCTTAGTCATGTGGTTTGGTTGCCATGGGATTGAGATATAACCATTTCAAAATGACATGTCATTGGGACACTTATTTGAGCAACATTTCTATTCTACAATTTTAGTACTTTGTATGCCCTCCCTTTGCCTTTATCACTGCCTCTGGTCTTCTAGGCATGCTTTCTATCAATCTTTGACATTCCTCAACCTCTATCTTGCCCCATTCCCCATCAATCCTTTCCCAAAGCTCCCAAACCCCTCTTGGTAGTGTTGTATAGCTGTTGAGCTTCTTTTTGAGGATTTGCTAGAGATGTTCAATGGGATTAAGGTCTGGAGATTGTGCTGGCCAATCAAGAACCTTGATACCTTGAGATTCCAGCCACTCCTGGGCTCTTTTAGAAGTGTGCTTGGGGTCATTATCTTGTTGAAAAATAATGCTCTCCTAAGGGATTCCAGAATTTTCCATAGTGGGAAGCAGATTATCCTCCAAAATAGAGACATACTACTCAGTATTCATCCTCTCTTCCACCTCTGCAAGGATTCTCACTCCATTCCAGCCCATGCATCCCCAAACCATCAAGGAACCTCCTCCAAACTTTACTGTTCCCTGTACCTTCTTGTCTTGCAAAGGTTTTCCTACCACTTTCCACACATACTTCCTTCCATCTGACCAAATTACCATAGTCCAGTCCTCTACAGTCCAGTGTTGGTACTTGAGAGCAAAAGCCAGTCTATGTTTCTTATATCTAATAGACAGGAGTGGTTTCTTTTTCTTGACTACAGCCTTGAGAGATGCAGACTTTAGCACATTACAAACAGTTTGGGAAGAGATAGGAGAGGAGAGGGTAGAATTGATGAGATGGGTTTCCTGGACAGCATTTTCAACCTTGCCAGAGGTAATACTAGAGACAATTCTTCTTTTGTCAGTAGGGGAAAGCTTGAAAGGAGGGCCTAATTTGATGTTTTCCTTGCCTGGATGAATCTCTTTGATAGCCCTGGCCACAGTGGACTTCTCCAGACCAGTTTGAGAGGATATTTTCCTAGCAGAAAGGCCAGATTCAGAGAGAAATAGGATATTAGCTCTCACAGAGGCTGAAATGGGCTTCATGATGAAGTAGGGTTAGCTAGGTGGTATCCCTGCCATTTATAGTGCTCAGGGTTATGTAAGTTACATAATGAGATAGGGTTGAAGCACAGCATCCATCAGAACATTATGTTATTTATCAAATGATGACTGATAACATCATGGTCAAATAAGTGTCCCAATGACATATCATTTTGAAATGGTTATATCTCAATCCCATGGGAACCAAATCACATGACTAAGAGCTCATCTTTGGGGCAATGGTTAGAGCTATTGATGACCCTGCAAGGATTAGAGCTAATATATTTTGGTTCTTTTGCAAATATTAAGTCTTTCCAAAATACCCCAACATTGGGACACTTATTTGAGCCACTATAAGAGTGAGTCTTGTCATTCCTATATTGATATTGCTAAGTAACCTATGGTGTTATCAGTTCAAAGGAATGAGAATTATTATGAGGATCAATGTTTGACTCAGATTTCATCTTGCGTAGTAACCTAGAATGAATAGAAGTCATTAAGGGTGTGAAAACAGGACAGGAAAACCAATCCTTTATATGTTACCTTGTGCTCAATACTTACCTTATTACATGACTCAATAGTGTATGTATGTTTCAATACATGTAATAATGCTCATGTTGTCCATGTGTAATAATAACGAAACGATACATGAGGATGAAGGATACATATTTAAGGAACAAATACACATGGCAATGTAGGACAATGACACAGAAGATTGTATGTAGATTGTAAATAGAACTCAACCAACATTGCTTCTACTGCTAAATAGTCCATCTTAATCTTGAGCAAAACATGTTTCAATGAAGAAGGACATCCTGGCCAAGGAAGTACAACATAACAAAGGGCATCAAAGCAAGAATGGCATCATTTCCACTTGGTAGCAACCATGCCTGTTGGACATTCAGGCAAAGGATTGTCGATAACTAGGGAACTGTACAGGTAAACCCACAGGTACTAGAGCCCCAACCTGTATCTGTACCTACACCAACCTATATCCATCAACCCATAGATCTTAATGTCAACGGGTACTGTATGTAGGTATGCAGGTCAATACCCACCATGGGTTTACTAAGGGGTATGTATACCAGGGAGGTGAGGGAAGGGCAAGGCAAGGGTGTAGCACAGCACAAGGGCCAAGACGATGATGTGACAACCACACTATTGTGGTTTTCACATCATCGTCATCAGACGAGGTAGTGGGCAGCGGGTGGTCACAATGATAATGTGACAATTGTGCTATCACAATCATTGTGTTATCATTATCATCATGTTGCACTTGTGAGAGTGAGAGTGAGAGTAGGGCAGGGCAGGGCAAAGGTGAGCAGGTGGGCAGGTGGTCACAACAATGACATGATGATTGTGTTATCATGATTGTTGTGTTGTTGTTGTTGTTACATTGCACTTGCAAGTGTGAGCACAAGAGCAGGGCAGAGCAAAGGTGGGGGGTGGGTGGCCACAATGATATGATGATCATGTCATCATCATCATCATCACATCACACTTGCAAGCACAAGGGTGAGGGACAGGTGGTCCATTGCGAGTGTGATGAGGTGCAGCAAGGGTGTGTGGGCAGAAAGGCAAGGTGCACTCATGACAATGATGGTGCAATGTTGACAGCACCACTGGTGCCCCATAAATTTTAAAAAACTTGCATGAGTATGGTACCTGATACCCATGCAGATCTCTATCAATAACATTCATGACCGAAGTGGTGTTGAACACTCTCACAATCATGACTTCTCTATCCTCCCATGTAGCTAGATTGGTGTGGAGACTAGGTGCATAGTGTTGGTCCAGAGAAAAAACCTCATAGCAAAAGTTCAATTCATTAACCTCCCAGAGAATGGCAGATGTGAGGTCACTGCTGACCCTAATAATTGACTTCACTGCAAGAGTGTTCAAGTGGAAATGCAATATTTCAGGCACTTCACATTGCATGTAATGCAACAATGGCCCTTTCTCCCCAAGGAATCCTAGTACTGAATCCTACTATCTCTGGCTCTTCTTGGCAGATGTGACTTGCTTCACTAACAAGCTTTGTGTGATCACTTCAACATTTTCAAAGACAGGTGGAATTAGCCATGAAACATGGTGGTATGATGCATAAGCTGATGTTTTGCAGTTCAAATCCATAATGTGTTATGGCAGCCCATTCAGAATTTCCTTCCAAATCTTTGCTAGTGGTAATGGATCATTTGCTTCAATGGTGCAGTGTCAAATAAGCCAAATCATAAGCCAATCTAAAAGTTAATGTGCAACGTGTGGGAAAGTAACACGAACCAACTTTGGCGACGTGTATTCTGCCTGCATCATCTACAAGCTGGCTGTGTTGTTTGTAGTCATCAACTGGCAAAAACCATGTAGCCTAGCAAAAAATGTGTCAAACACACCCCATTCCTTCCCACAATGACAACAAAGAATGCAGCCGCACCCACACTACCATTACCACCTAATGCCGGCGCAACAATGGTGACTGCACCCACACCGCCACCGTTGCCTGGAGGACAAAAAGACATATATATCACCCTGCCACTGCCACCTGGAGGACACAACAACGATGTGTGGACAACTGTATGGTTGTACCCATACCACCACCATCACCTGGAAGACATGACAACAATGACAGCATGTGCACGACCATACTCACACCACCACCTGGGCAACCACACACCTAAAAATGGCGACGATACAATGACGACACATATACCATCACACCCACACCACAGCCACCACCACCTGGAGGACATGACGATGATGCCCAATGCTATCAACAACACCACGACGGTGACATGCATGACCACATGCTTGGAGGACACGATGGCAGCAACACATACAGGACTGCACCCACACCGCAACTGCTGTCTGCAGGACACAATGACAACAGCGATGCGTGCATGGCTATACCCACACCACTACCACTGCCACCTGGAGGATATGACACAACACATGCACAACCACATGCAACTACCACCATATCACAACATGTGTGCAGCTGTATGCACACACAGGTGAGGGTGGGGACATGATGATCACAACACAATGAGAACGAGGACATGATGGTGACCACAACATGATGCAATGACAAGGAGGGGACAAGGAGGAGGACACAACAGGGATGAGGATGCAAGGGGGCAATGAGGTGAGGACAAGACCAAGACCAAGACCACAACACAACAAGGGTGACAATGACCCCTGAAGCACTGAGAACAAGGCTGTGACATGGACGAGGGGATGAGGGTGAGGACACTACAAGGACCAAATCATAATGCAGACCACGATGTGACAAGAGTGAGGACATGATGGTGACCACAACCATGACGCAACAAGGGTGAGGATACGATAGCAATGGCAACCATGACAGGCCCAAGACCACGATATGACAAGGGTGAAGATGCAACAACAACTGCAACTACAATATGATGAGAATGAGGACAAGGACAACAACAACAATAAAGCAATGACGACAAGGATGTGATGGGGACAAGGGGGTGAGGCCAAGGACACCACAAGGACCACACCATGACCCTGATGAGAGTATGACCAAGACCATGACATGATATGGGCAATAACGCGACAGCAACCATGACCATGACATGATGAGGGCAAGGATGCAATGACAATGGAAACTATGATGGGCCCATGCTCATGACATGATGAGGGTGAGGATGCAACAGTGATCATGACCATGACACAACAAGGACACCCCACCCCAACTCAGACTACACAACCACAATGTAATGGAATTGATAGTATTAGTTTCTGCACTTAGAGTACAAATTACTGTACAAGTTATTTATTTCTAAAAAGTTTGAGTGGGGCAGAAGAAAGAAAAGTGGTACTTTGCTTGGCCTGGATTGTGTATGGTCTGTAAAGCAAAGCAATATTAACATTGTGTCACAAAACTAGGATAAGGATTGTGCAGCCTCTTGGGCCAAAGGCCCAAAACTGAGCTCTGCTCGTTGATGACATAATGAGCTAGTCACTCTCCAGCCAAAACACAGGCAAAAAGAAAGGCATCTGAGTATGCATAGCTAATTGATTTCCAGGATGCTGTCCCTTCTTCACCATCTCAAACAACCTTCTTGATATCTAACTCCTATATCAACACAGTTTGAGAAAGGATGTAAGATTCAGGATCATTCCATTTGGTGAGATGATTTGCTTGCTTTGTACAACCTACTCCACTATGAGATGTGATGTGAATTAAAGAAAAACACTAACTCAGACAATTTCTTCCCTTCATGCAACCAACTCTTGACTGCAATGACAGTGTAAGAGATTTGCTGACATCCAAAACAACATGTTGTGATATTCATTTCAAAATGTCTTCTGAAATGTTCTCCACTATGAGTGGTCCCTTTCAATGGCAAGAAAATAAAGGAGGGGAAGACAGGCTTGGTGGCAGGTGAATCTCAACATTTGTGGTCATGATGACAGAGATAGAGGAAGATGGAACATGTGATGAAATGAGAGTGTCAGGAAGATCATTCTCTAGAGGTAGGGCAGTACTATAATAGTGAACCAGAACTCTGCCCAAGGGATGCATATAGCAATTGTGAGCCTGACCATCCAATCTTGTGTGCAGTACATCTTATGGCTCCAAGTCCAACTGTGTGATAATATCCAGATCCCAAATTATTGTCCCCAATAGCCCAATCTTGATGTCATGTGGAACAAACTGATGTTCACAAATCTGCCATACTGGAATGCCAGCCTTCCACAACAATACTGTCAAGGAGGTTGTCATATGCATGATTTTGAGTTAAGTCCAACTCCACTACCTCTGCTACTCCAGACCTCTCTCCTTCAGAACTCTGGTGCGTTCTCTACCAAGATGCCACCAGGAGTCTCCAGACTTTATCTCTGTTCCCCTTATGCTCCTCTCCATTCTATTACTCATTTAGTTAGACTCATTCTTAGATGTCGTTCAGATGTCGCCCATACCTGTGCTCCATGACAAGTACAGCTCTGGCGTATTCTTCCTCTGACCTTTGTCTTACTCATTACTTACCAATCCCTTCTAATCCCTTCTTACTCATTACATTCTGACTTTGTATATATACCTCTGTACTCTACCATGTAACCTCAGTTCAAATATCAACTTAGACACCACTCCTCTACTCGTGTCCATCTCTGATCTCTGACCTTCTGTCCAAATTTGGGGACACGACATTGACAAGAGTGCACCACATATGGTGAAGCCATAGTCCCTTCCGACCCAAAACTCTGGAGTTCCGGAGTTCCCTCAGGAGTTGATCTAGTCTTGACAGAGGTGCTTGTAGTGAAAACACCTATTCAAGTGATGTTCACATTCCAACTTTGTCTCTTGACTTGCAAATTTGATGCTTGCATGTGAACGTCAGTGTGAAATGTGTGTCATGTGTAGAGTTTGAGAAAGAAATGCTGGAAATCAGCGAAGAGTGAGATAATATTGCATAAAACCATAGGTAGTTGCTGTAATTTGAGGATGTTGTGCTTCATGCCATAGATAAGAAGGTTGGCAGTACCACTTGGGTGGTCATGCTTCTCAACATATTTCATAATAAGTTCCATCAAGTAAATAGCACATTCCTATGTAGCATCTAACAGAGTAAGCTTGACGTGTCTGAGGTGAATGGTTGCTGTGTGTTCTTGGGCATTGCCAATCAACACCTGTAGGTTGATATTTGTCAAAAGGCCCATTGTTTTGTTGCCAGTTGAAGGTCAGGAATGATATCTGCAGAATATTAGAGTTGAACATCATAGACACTTAGTTGGCATACTTTGCAAGGAATGAGACATGCTCACAGAATATCTTCATTATAATGTTGGGGTGATTGGAAGGGATCAATGTAACCCCAATGACCATTAGCACAATAATGCAAAGTGGCATTTCCAAGGATTACTGTAGGAACTTGCTTTATGTTCAGGGATGAGATAATTGGGCTGTTCACTATCATTATGACCTACACGTCCTATGGCCCAAAACCATCTTAACATAATGTCATTATGAGATGTACATGGGTATGATGAGACAAACTGACTGATGTCATCCCCTGCAGGATACAATTGTACAAGCTTGTGGAATAGCAACTGGTCTAGAACATTAAAGTCAACCATAGCATTGACAGGGATCTTTGAAGACATCTGGTGGTCCCTGCATGACAGAGTAAGCAATAGTTATGAAACAAGATGAAGTGCACACTAGAGAGACTGAGGAATAACAACAACAAAAAATGGAAAGCCTAATGACAGTACTATCAACAGGTAGAGAAAACAGCACTGTGTTTGCTGATTTTCAATGCTGCTCACTCAATGTGCATTGAAATGAACACAAACATCCAAAGTATTTTGGATGTCTTCACAGTTGGTGAAGATGGTGGGAGTACTGGATTGTGGCACAAATGTTTGACTTTAGAACATGAAGTGTAAATTCAAGCTCCACTTCAAATGTTTGCTCACTTACATAATGCTACCTCATCATCGAAGATAAGGCTAATTGGAAGGTGACACTCAAACATTATCATTCACTAGTCATGCACCGAAGAGCTTGTTGTTTGCAGCTTCAGACTTCATGGACTATGGCCCAATCTCATATAGTAAGATCAAGCCTCAGAAGATGAAGTGTGAGAATGCAGCAGTATAGTAGATCTGAATTTTCTTCCAATAGTGGAGATCATCCTGCCATTATGGAGGGAGTTTATTGTATGTAGGTTTTATTGTACATAGGTTGTTCATTGTTGTTGTCTAACTAATGAGATTATGTCCTATTGTCATCTGCTCAAACACTTGGTTAGTTGTATTGGTCTCAGTAAGTTGTCTGTTCACTGTTGTCATTACATTGCTTTCATTCAAGTGAGTGCACTACCTCTACAGTTGCACCTGTCATCAGCCTATCAATCCTTCAAAGTAATTCAAAGATTGAGATAGCAACTGGTAGACTATTGTGTGTCGAGAACAAGGCTAAAGTTTGAAATTCAGGCAACAAAGTAAGTGACTCAACTACTAGCTGTTATGATTCGCCCCTATTTGTTTCTTTTCTTGGACTTATCTTTCTTTTCCACAATTACTCATCACTGTTAGTCATCCATCTGACCTACTGGACTTCCACATCACTTGCCTTGTAATTGTGTTTATTCCTTCATCATTCCATGTGATTCTATCACATTCTTCTTTGTCATTCTCGCTTACTATGCCTACTTCTTGACCTGCCCTAAATATTGCTAGCTTAGATATATAAGACTGTTGTCTTACTACAGTGGCTCAAATAAGTGTCCCAATGTTGGGGCATTTTGGAAAGACTTGACATCTGCAAAAGAACCAAAATAGATTAGCTCTTATCCTTGCAGGGTCATCAATAGCCCTAACCCTTGCTCTGAAGATGAGCTCTTAGTCATGTGATTTGGTTGCCATGGGATTGAGATATAACCATTTCAAAATGACATGTCATTGGGACACTTATTTGACCATGATGTTATCAGTCATCATTTGATAAATAACATAATGTTCTGATGGATGCTGTGCTTCAACCCTGTCTCATTATGTAACTTACATAACCCTGAGCACTATAAAGGGCAGGGATACTACCCAACTAACCCTGCTTCACCATAAAGCCCATTTCTGCCTCTACTAGAGTCAATATCCTATTTCTCTCTGAATCTGGCCTTTCTTCTAGAAAAATATCCTCCCAAACTGGTCTGGAGAAGTCCACTGTGGCCAGGGCTATCAAAGAGATTTATCCAGACAAGGAAAACATCAAATTAGACCCTCCTTTCAAGCTTTCCCCTACTGACTAAAGGAGAATTGTCTCTAGTATTACCTCTGGCAAGGTTGAAAATGCTGTCAAGGCAACCCATCTCATCAATTCTACCCTCTCCCCAAACTGTTTGCAATGTGCTAAAGTCTGCATCTCTCAAGGCTGTAGTCAAGAAAAAGAAACCACTCTTGTCTATTAGACATAGGAAACATAGGTTGGCTTTTGCTCTCAAGTACCAACACTGGACTATGGAGGACTGGACTAGGGTAATTTGGTCAGATGAGACCAAGATTAACAGGATTGGGTCAGATGGAAGGAAGTATATGTGGAAAGTGGCAGGAAAACCTTTGCAAGACAAGGAGGTATAGGGAACAGTAAAGTTTGGAGGAGGTTCCTTGATGGTTTGGGGATGCATGGGCTGGAATGGAGTGGGAATCCTTGCAGAGGTGGAAGGGAGGATGAATGCTGAGCAGTATGTCTCCATTTTGGAGGATAATCTGCTTCCTACAATGGAAAATTCTGGAATCC
>JBBPNZ010001051.1:0-11529 GCA_038091195.1 Phylloporus rhodoxanthus
TTTATATGTGTCTACCCTGTGTACAGACCAAGGAAATCGAGAAAGGAAATCAGAGCGAGAAAGGAAAGGAACTTGGAAGAATGTTATGGAACACAGGCTAAACTAGCCGTCGTGAGAGAGAACAGTGTAAGGAGGTTTGAAAGAGGAAGAAGACACACACGGTAGGCAAATCAAGGTAAACGAGGTGGGTCCGGTGATCAAAAGAAAAGCAGAATAGGAGTAATGGCAGTCACCACGCCAATTGTCAAAGCAAGAAGAGAAGAGGAAAAGGACAAGGTGATGAAAGAGAAGATAAATCGTAACACTCGGCACCCAAGTGTGACCAGTGATCAGTGGTGATTTCTGCGCCAGCTGAGAACAAACGTTCACATGGGACTGAGGATGCTGGAATGGCACAGATGTCTTGTGCAATCCGTGTGAGCGTGGGGTAGATGGTGGCATGTTTTGACCACCAGTTGACGATGTCCATATTCTTTGTGACGTCCCCCAGTAAATCAGCAAGGTAGCGCCACAGTTCGGCCGCCCATCCTAGTGTTGCACCGTGCCCAGCTTTCTCAAGTAGGCTCCGATGGTGATGGTCGAACTCAGATTCAAGTGTGTCATCTCACATGTGAGTATTGACATCCAAGTCTGTCATGCCCTGGCGCACCATGTGGGCATCTTCTATCTCCTACCAATAGTCTTGCATGGTCAACTCAGTGGTTTTGAGTGCCTTGTCATTCCAGTTTTTGGCATTATGATTCCCCGTAGCAATATCCTTCGTCTGTTCCTCAGCACCACCCCATGCCATTTTGATGTAATCTAGCTTGTAATACGGATGGAGAACTGTGAATGCAAGGAGTAAGTGAGGACACCAAGGAGGTCAAAGACAATGTGAGAGCTTACTGAGTGTGAGTATGTACACCGGCTTGTCGTCGAATCAATTGTAGTATTTCATAACTTTGTTAATGCTGTCCTGGAGCGCATTCTTGAAAATCAAGTACCTGGGACTACCTAGTTTCTTCTCCCATGCTGACAAAAGCTCTTCAATATCTGGGATTGCATGCCAGAGTGTAGCACAGCTCTCATCCAAGAATAATTGTTGAATGTTGTTTACATCCTAAGTTTAGGGCCAGGACTTTAGGTGGAATCGCTGTAGGTACGAGAACAAAGTGCTTACAGCAATGACGGACTGTGTATCGTTGACACACTCCCAGTCCCTCGTTGCTAAAATGAACTTTGTCCATGGGACATGTTTGACTTGTCCATCGTGCCGAATTGTGGTGATAGGGCCGTAAAGTTCATTGGCCGAGTTAATAAACATATTGATGGGCTGAATCAACAAATCAATGATCAGTATATTGCATAATAAATCAATCTACGTACCTGGCGCAGTTCATGAGCTTGACTGAGCATTCTGTCCACTGTACCCCACCGAACGTTGCTGTGCAAGGGAATTACAAGAGGAGGGTTGATGCTGCACTTGCCTTGCAGCGTTTCGAAGTACTCGATGTGCTGCCCTGAGCATTGTATCTTGATGGCGAGTGTACAAATGGTGGTAATAACATCCAGCGAGTTGTTGAGCATATGGTTCTATGGAAGGGTAGGGTCGAACTCCCAAATGAATGTTACTGTGTTGACATTAGAGATCTTTATGACAGCAGAGAGGATGGAGGTGATGGCAAGGTTGATGACATGCACGAGACATGCAAGGCGATTTGTGTCAGCGTTGAATGAGTAAATTTGACAATGATGGAGAAGACGTTCAGTGATGTTGGCTGTTTTGTTGTTTGAGGTGGCATTGTCAGCAGTTAGACAAAAAAGCTTGCTGGATGTCGAGGTAATGATTCCGGCCCTCTCACAAAGTCCAATGAAGTGGCATGCTATGTTGTCCCCACTGTGCATATCCAGAAAGGCCTGGAACACGATAACTTGTGAGCGCAAAGACCACTTGTGAGAGTTGGTGTCGACCTGGATCTAGTGTGCCGTGATCCCCAAAAATGCCGCCTTTGTTTGCTCGACGGACCAGAGATCCATGGTGGTGGAGATACGACCACTAGACGGTGACTGTTTCATTTGAAAAGAGTGAGCGGTGGTAGTATGGCATGAAACATTTCAAAAAGAGTCGTAAGTGACTATTACTACTAACCTGAATTTCCACCTTCAACTGCTTGATAAAGTTGATGAATTCATTGTGAACGTATACACTGATGTCGTGGGTGGATGGTATGTCAGCCTTGGTAGCATTTGGCTGCATTGCTACTAGACAGTTTTGAAAAGCTGCGTTATCAGCCACTGCAAGTGACTAATGTCTCTATTAGTTCAATAGTAATATAGTATTTCAGACTGTGCTCTTACCTGGTCATTGCACACAACAAATTGGGCAATGCACTTCAAGACCTCTTCCCTTGAAAATGACCATGGACCGGCCACACGAGGAAATACATTGTCAAGTGTAGGCTGGTCACTGCCTTCAAGTTGCTTCTTTCGCTTCTGCTCCTGTAGGATATCACACGGGACCGCATGGTGATTCTCAGGAATGTTCTGCTCTCCACATTGTAATTCGTACAAAGCATAGTAGGAGCGAATGTGTGCTCGGCAAGAGGAATTCCCCCCAACATGAAAAGCCTTTTGTTTACCAAATTTCTAACAGAACACCTCATCCTCCCTTTTACATTTCAGTAAGTCACTTGCCACATAACAATGTTGTGACTCACTTGCAGACAAGACACCAACGCCCTACCTTCAGATCACTTTTACCGTCCATACCAAGAAATTTGATAGTCACCTGATCTGAAAATATTGTAAGTAAATCCTTTGTATTTCACTTTTTGACATTGCGAGTGGCTGCTGGTTCACCATGGTGCTCATCTCGCACGTCATCCTGCATGTTGCTACATCAGTATATTGATGTTAAACAATTTTTTCTCAGCACACCGTTTTGTCTACATCAGCATTTGCAGTTCTCCTCTCATGCTCCCCCCTAACATCATGGTCAACATCATCAGCGTCACCCTCTTCAACATCGACTTCTTCCACATCACTAGGATCCTTCTCGGGGTTCATCACCTCCTCCAATGGGGTCAAGCTTGTGCGGTGCTGCCTCTTTGTGTCTGTGTGGCACTTTTTACCACCACGTGGACCTCGCTCCTTGCCATTGCTATTGGATGATGAACTGTTAGTGGCTGTGCATTTCTTTCCCTTTTGATTGCGGGTGGGCTTAGACTTCGGAGAGCGGGATCGGGTAATTTGTATTTCACGAGCCTTTTGAGTCTGAACTCTTTGGCAGCTAGACTTTCGAGAGTCAGGTGGTCCAGGCATTGTCAAGGATTGTTAGAGAGGGCGAGAGTCTATAGGGCAGACAATTTTTTTTCACCTTGACCAATCTTTTATATCAAATACCATGCTACCTACACGTGAACATTGAAAGACCAGTTAGGACCGGTCATAACTGACATCGTGACCGACAAAGACCAGTCGCGAAAGGTTTGATTCAGTTTTCCAGCCAATGCGAGTTTTGAAGAACCAGTTTCGGTTCGGTCTTGCCAAAAAAGGCAAGAAAACCGAACTGAACCAGACCTTTAATCACTACCTTTTGAGGAGGATGATATGGATGACGACTTTGAGCCTCAACCTCCTATGCCTGCCAGCACTGCAGTCAACCCTGTGGTCAATCCCTCAGTTCACCATACCTCAACCTTTGTTGGTGGCACTATTCCAACCTCAGAGTCTCTGGAATTCCCCCTTCTAGAAGATATTCTATATACTTGATATGGATTCATGTACTCCCCATCCAACCAACTCACTCACTCCTCAAGTATCATAACTCAGCTAGCATTGAATATCTGCAAGGGTGGAGCTTCTCTCCCACTCTCGTCCAACCATCATAATATAGTTGCGGCCTTTATAGCTTGACTTATCGATGGTCAACCACTCATCGCCTGCGACATGGTGGATGGAAGCCTCCATGACCAATACAAGTCTGGAGACATTATCGTTGAGCGGCATGAAGGGGCTCGTATTGCATTAAGTGGTGATTCCACTCCTAGTGTGTTCTACCTTATCCGTTTCCACCAGATTTCATCTCCCCCCTTTTTGATCTGTCTTGATGATCCTGTGGTAGTTTTGCAGATCATTCATATGCAATTTGGTGCCAATCCGCATGCCCTTACGCTTCAACTTGCATTGCGAGGAATTCTGTTCAGCACTTGTATCATCTCACACATGCGACTGACTCCCATCTTCACCAAGGTTCCTCAGGGCCTGGGCTTCCTTCCATTCCATTTTTGGCCGTGCCCCTCCAACTACAATTCTTACCTAGACAGGAGGGACCGCTTACTTCATCACAGCTATGCTAGGATTACATTGATCAAAGGTGGTATCATCGCATGCCTGGCACATGATTCCATTGGCAATCACATGGATGTACTTGTGGAGCTCGGTCCATCCAAAGATTACATGAAGTATAGTGCAGCCAGAGTACTTGTGGGATGATGAGCTAGAGCCCAATGATGAGCAGATTATATGTGGTGTCTACAAAATTTCTACAGGTCTGTGTTGATATCTGCCCCCTTCTAAGGTGCTTCTCGCTGAACTTTCATCTAGGTCAATGTCATCTGTCCCAAGGTGAACAGACTTCCAACATATCATGGTGGCTCAAGCAGTCTATGTGGGAGGCGTCCAGACTCGATGTCGGTTACTGGTCTAAAGATGATGAAGTGTGGTTCCAGAAGCATCTAGAAGTTATACATAGCTATCGTGGCAAAGGTCCTCCCCCTTGCTATTCTGCTGTGTAATGGCAGAACAAGTTGAAGCTTCACAGGGCCAACAAGGTTGTGGCTCATGCAAGGGTTGATGCAGAGAAATGGCTGTTGAGTAACTTGTAATCAATGCACATTGATTGTATTCTTCTCTTGACAAGTATGGTTGAGCAGTTGTTAATTAACTGACCATTTTTAAATCTTAAATCATCTTATAACAAAAGGAATTTCAGGTTTGTTCGACGTTCAACTGGTGAACACTAAGTAGATTGTAATCCCCGCCAGTAATTTAATCGCTGTGCTCCTGCAGACACCAGGTTTGTTCAGCAGGTGAACACTGGATTGTAATATGATTGATCGAAGTCATAATCCCCACCAATGATTTGATCTTATCACAATAATCTACAGTAGGTCCGCTCCTGGTCAACAATTGTGCCATGGCAAAATGAGGTAAATATTATGTTTGTTCAATGGGCTAACACTGGATTGTAATATAATTTATTGTCAACATCTATATCAACTACAACAATTGAGGTTGCACCCTACTTAAGACTGTTTCAGGATCTACATCGTAAGCCAGCGCAAAATGCACCTTCATGATCATTGATGGGAAATACTCTTAGTCATCCAACTCACTCTGTGAGCATGATCCTAGAGGTGAGTTCTAGAATGTGATGATAAGTCGCTGGTTGTTGAGTCTAAATAACAGTTATGGATCACACTTCTTAACCAGCTCTACCAATAGGAAGCGCAAGGCTTCGCATGAACCCAACACAGCTGCACCCCCTACAAAGAAAATCACCCTCACGCACAAATGAAGTGAGTCTTGCCAGTCGAGAAAACACAAGATGGAGGATGATGACGACACGTCATCACCCTTGCCTATGAAGAAAATTGCCCTAGAATAGAGCTATTGAGTAGGAGTTTACCAACGCCCAATAACAGACACTAATATCTGTATAGCAGCTTCGCAGACACAAAACTGCACTCACGTCATTGGCTGCCAACTCGCAACCAACACCATCTGTCTCCAAATTATGCTTCCTTTGGCACTTGCCAACTGAACTGCTCCTCTTGGTTGCTGACGAATTGGACCAGGAATCACTTCATATGCTGTCACAGACGTGCAGACAACTCTTACAAATTGTGGCAACGCGCTACTTGGCCAACTTGAGGTTCGAGGATACTGCTGACGAGGATTGGAGGATGATCAAGGATAAGGATTGTGAAGCAGTCCTATGCGTCAGGTACACTTCTGCTTCTACAAAGGTCCTACTCAGGGTTCCCTTGCCTTGTTCTCCTGTCTGGAAGGCATCCTTAAATCAGGCTGCCAGGATTTACATTGCTATGGTGGGCCATACCTTGCAAAACAGACCACATTCAATGGCTTTGATACTCCATGTACAAACAATCTTCGCAAACTGCATATCGACTCTCCACTGCTCTTCATACCGAGCTTGCACAATGCTCCTCTCCAGCACCTCATGCTGACTAGCTCTGCTTTGACAGCAGATGATTTAGCTGAACTCTTCGCATCATTAGTACTTCCACAGCTTACCGCATTGGAAGTGGGCACCAAATGTCCTCTTCTGATCCTCGTAAACTTCTTCCTGAAACACCAAGTCCAGAACCTACGTATTGTGTCAAGCAATGACTCCATAATAGTTCGATCTCTAGCAAGATTGCATCCACAGCCATGGCCATTGGTGCCATCCCTCGCAGTGTTAGATGGCCCAGCAGACATGATAACGAAGTTGATGCGTCTCATAAATGTCCTAAGACCATTGCAACAGCTCATCATTCAGCTCCATGCATCAAAAAACCAACACATTCTCTTGTCAAAACTCTTGGACTATGTGGAGAAGTTCATGAAGATTGAGGAGCTACAGATTATGGTGAAGAATGATGTCAATGATGATCAAACAGTATATGCAGTGCCGGACGAATGGACTTGTTCTGCCAAATGCGTAGTTATCCAATTTAAGAACCCGAGGGCTGATCCCTATATCATTGTAAGTAATGGGTCATTGTCCACCATAGATTGCTAACTGAAAGCAATTTCGCCCATAGGGATATTGCGTGCCTTGGATGCAAGCATTTGCAAAAGCCCAAACACTCTGGCTGCATACGTGTAGTAGCTCCATGAGCAATGATGAGCTTGAGGGCCTGTTTCACACCTTTTCGCTGCTAGAAGATGATCTGTGCATATATGTATTAAGGGGCAACATAGAAGAATTAATGTAAAACAGTTGTACCACTAAACAGTCTTCACTGCTGTTGAATAAAGTAGGCAAGTGGATGCCTGCGCTGTGATCATCATGAATGGGTGAGCAGACCAAGTGTTGCACTCATCGGGAAGGGTTGCAGTGCCTGGGTGACAGAGATCAACGAGCAGTTGTAAAGCTGGAAAGACGAGATGATGATTAGATACTGATGGGTGATGGTGACACTATGCACGAGAGAGTTTAGCAACATGAAGTTAAGCCCCGATGAGCCAGCAAATGGCAAAGACTCCATGGTGTGCAACACCATGGAGTTGGATGACTCTGCATACTGCAGATGGTGACGCTGTCTACAGTAAACCACAGAGAGCGAGAGACACTGCCTACAGTAAACTGCAGACAGTGATGGCGACACAGGTGGTGGGAGACGAATGAGGAGCGATGGATGGTTGCCAAAAATGGTAAGTTGTGGATGTGTGACCAAACAATGAGAGTTAGAGTTAGCTTGTGATCATTGGCTTTTCTTCTTCACACTCCCTGATGTTGAATATCAGGGAGTATCCCCATCGCTGTCCATGGTTTACTGTGGACAGCATCACTGTCTGCAATATGCAGAGTCATCCAACTCCACAGTATTGCACACCATGGAGTCTTTGCCATTTGCTGGCTCGTCGGGGCTTAACTTCACATCACTGAACTCTCTCATGTGTAGTGTCACCATCACCCGTCAGTATCTAATCATCATCTCGTCTTTCCAGCCATACTATTTGAGTCGTCATCTCCATTTTAATGTACATGGCCCTACACTATTAGCGCTCATCAAGCCGACGATCACAAGCTAATGTTTGGTTGTGCATCCACAGCTTACCATTTTTGGCAACCATCCATCGCTCCTCATTCGTCTCCCACCACCTGTGTTGCCATCACTGTCCACGGTTTACTGCGGGCAGTGTCTCGCGCTCTCTGCAGTAAACTGCAGAGAGCACTCTAAACATGGCAGTCACCTTTCTCACCCCCACTAACTCTCTGGTGTTGAACATCAGGGAGTGTAGCCATCTGTGTCCACGTGCGGGCGGAGTACTTTACCAAATTGCAGGCAGTATCATCATCTACCTTATCTTCTCGCTTTTCCTGGAACTCAGTCTACTCAGAGCCTCTGGGTTGTCTGTCTGCGCCACGATGTTGATCATTGGGTGATCTGCATGGTCTACTATGGTTTACTACAGATAGAAGAGTCTGGTTTCCCCCTTTGTCCTCTTTGGCTGTATCGCAGACAGTGACTTTGTCTATCATCAAATGTCCTTATACTGAATTTGCTTCGACTTGTATCAATACAAACACCCTTGTACCCGATTTGGTGCCTAGGTGACTTTGTCTTCTGTAGTATATATTCTACCTCTTCTGATTACTGCTCCACTACCCATACCTGGTAAAATAGCCCAAGGTAAGCTATTCCGTGACACCTACATTCTGATCTTACTGCGACATGTCAGACATGCCCACCAGAAACACTACATTTCATTGTCAGTGTTCTTGCTGCTGTGATGTGGATGCTCAGGGTATTCCTCGCAACCTGGGTGGGAAATGTGTTCCCCTTTCTTGGAAGGCTGCTCATCTCCAATATACTGAGTCTGGTCCCCAAGTCTCCTCCAATGAATGTCTGCGGTCTGTCCAAATGCTGGCTGAAGCCAGTTTATAGTCCACTGAGATGAATGATATCAATTCTCTTAGTGCTTGTGTTTTCACTCTGATGCTCACGGACGATGGTATAGACTACAGACTCCAACCCAGCAAATTATGGTCATCTAGGCAGGACTTTCAGCTGCATGCCAATGAGCATTGTACCACTGGTGTATCCGCTCCCAACAGTGATGACATCACAGCAGGCTTAGCCTGATTTACCCTCTCCCATGGGTTTCAACAGCAACAACACCCTGAAGCATCTAATCCTCCCTCTGTGACTTCCAATACCTTGAACACTTCTGGGATGCACAGTCTACCCTCGCATCCCCCACACACTCCTGATCATGACTGTCAATCCCCTCCATATGCTATGCCCAATCGCCTCAATGGAAAACATGACCGGCGTACTGCTATTGCGCACACGTGCTTAAACACAGTTGAATCCTGCCTAAATGCCCTCCTTATTTCCTCTGGGGAAGACAATGCATCTACTCTGTTGGCACGACAGATCGAGGAAGCTGTTACTCTCAAAGAAGCCTTGAATGACATCAATTGTCATGAACACTCGGTCCAGGATCGCAAGCAAAATCTACTTAAAGCTGTTGAAGAGATACTCACAACTGCTACTGTGGAGCAAGCACTGCTGGGTGGTCCCAAGCTAGTCACCCAATACAATTGTGGTATGTACTCGTCTCCTTCACTAGCTGACTTACTAATTTGGATTTTTAGACCATTACTACCACCGCCCTGTTGATCACTGCAATGAGGTTGCCCAAGTCTCCATATTTCTTGGAGTACTCTGTGCTATTATCCTTGGTATTAGTCAGTGTGCATCTGATCTGATCATGGGTCTAATTTCATTGATCTTGCGACTTGCATTTCGGAACCCAGTGAATGGGAATGTGTCTGTTCTTGGTGAAATACCATGACACAGGTTCCAAATACTATCCAGGGTACTATGTCTCACTTTAATCTGCAGCACCAAACCACTGTATTTGCTACTTGTCCCTCTTGCAACTGCATCCACAAGCCTATATTCGAACTCGGCTCAACTACCCCCGAATATCCTGCTCTTTGTGACTATAAGCCAAAGCCATGGCTCCCTGTATGCAACGAACCCTTACTACAACCGGATCATACCCCCATCAAACCATACATTTATCATCACTTTCACGATTTCGTGACAAGCTTACTCTCCAGGCCTGAAATTGAATCACTCATTGATGCACCTTGCGATTGACTGATGGATTCTATCAGCAATGGCCACCCACCACCCACCAATATCCAGGATGTTTGGGATGGGGTGTTTTTGAGGTCCTTCAAAGGTCCTCTCCTGAACACTCTCTTTATTGACAGACAAGGAGAAGGCCACCTCATATTCTCACTGAATGTTGATTTTTTCAATGTAGAGGGTGTTTGTGCATAGGGTGTGGCTACTTCATGTGGGGTCATCTCTTGTGCCTGTCTCAACCTTCTGTTGGATATTCACTACAAGCCTAAGAACATGTACCTTGCAGGTATTGTCCCTGACCCCAATGAACCCCATGGTGATCAGCTCAACCACTTCCTTGACCCCCTCATCAACGATCTGGTGGACAGTTGAGACCATGGCATCTGTTTCAACCATATGGCATTTCATCCCACCAGTTGAGTTGTCAGATCTGCTGTAGTCTGTGTAGTCTGTGATCTCCCTATAGCTCGAAAAACTGCTCAGCTGGCTTCACACTCGAGCCACTTTTATTGCAGCATCTGCCACTGCAAAGATCTCAAGACTCTCGGAAGAATGGATTTCAACTCTGATTATTGGCAGCTGTGGGACAAAGATATGTTGCGACACCAAGCAGTGGCATACAAGAATCCAGGCTTGACAGTTGAACAAGATAAGCTTTTCGCAGCAAATGGTGTATGCTGGTCACTGCTTTGGAAGCTACCATATTGGGATCCAGCGCATCAGCTGGTAGTCGATGTCATGCACTATATCCTCGAAGGTGTTACTAGTCTTCATGTCTGCAATGTCCTCTCCCTTACCACAACTTCTGCCCATGCTCCTGATGTTACACCACCAGCCTTCACGTATGAATTCCAATCCCCTGATGCTAGTACAAGTATGTCAGCAACGGTAGTCAAGCAGGTAAAAAGCATTCACATACTACTTACTTCATCTGCTGTGGATTTCGATATGGATGGAGATGGCCAAGAGAAGCAGATCGAGATCCACATTGATTTGCTTACTAAACGGCTCATGTCCAAGAATGTGGAGTCATTGAAGTTTGTAGCCAAATATTTGGATTGTGAACCCACTATGAGCGGTTGGATATCCAAAGCTAAGTGGGTCCATGTGCTCATCGAATGGGTAGGGTTATTGTTGACTCGTTGAGCATGTTTGACATTGATTCTATTAGCGGAAGCTCAAACCCTGGGCTGCCGGTCCACAACAAGCTAGATATGGCACCCATGAGATTATAGAATGTGTATGGTCTGTGATAAGTACTGCAGACACTCCTTGGTTGCGGAGTGTTCCGAAGAACTTTGGATCACTGAGCACTGGTAGTCTGAAGGCGGATGAATGGCACACAATCATCATGGTCTACCTACCCCTCACTCTCATGAACCTGTGGGGAGATGGCACAACCCACAAGTCTGTTAGATTCGGTGATTTCGCACTCTATTCATGTTCATTTCACTCTCATAATGTTCTCCATATTCAAGTTTCCTATCTACCACTTTTCCGCGCCTTTCTAGCTTTATTCTGCGCTTCTGTGGCGCCTCTTTCACTTTCTGATGATGTGGCTGATGTGGCTTACCAGTTGTTTGCTAGTATTTACTTCAAGCGCACACTTCCCTGCAAGTCCACTCTGAGTCTCTTTGGTTACTCACAGTGGACT
>JBBPNZ010001052.1:0-11525 GCA_038091195.1 Phylloporus rhodoxanthus
TGGTCATCCCGATTATTCGATGTCTTTGTGTAATCTAGCACAACATCTCTCCTCTCGGTACAATCAGCTGGGGGGGATTGATGACCTCAACGAGGCCATTGTTCTCTACCGGGATGTACTTGCTTCGGCCACCTGGACAGATCGCCCACTGTCTCTGAACAAGCTTGCACTTCATCTTTCCTATCGATACCATCACCTGGGGGGGATTGATGACCTTGACGAGGCCATTGTTTTCGACCGGGAAGCACTCTTACTTTTTTCTCCTGGACACCCTGATCGCCCGGCGTCTTTGGATAATCTTGCGCTCCATCTCTGCCATCGGTACAGTCAGCTGGGGAAAATTGCTGACCTCAACGAAGCCATTGTTGTCGAGCGGGAAGCACTCTCACTTCACCCACCTGGACAGCTTGATTACTCGATGTTTTCCAGCAATCTTGCGAATAATCTCTCCTCTCGGTACGGGCAGCTCGGGGGGATTGATGACCTCGATGAGGTCATTGTTCTCGACTGGGAAGTATTCACATCGACCACCTGAACGCCGTCATCATTCAATGTCGTTGCACTTCATCTCTCCTAGGACATTGTTCTTGGCTGGGAAGTACCCTCACCCTGCCCACCTGGACACCTTACCCGCACAAATTCTTGACAAATCTTGTACTTGACCTCTCTTCTTGGTCCAAACAACTGGGGGGAATTAATGGCTTCAACGATGCCAAGTTGGACGTTGTCAACGCCCGAGATCAGTCTCGTACATTGATCGCGCCCATTAGCACCCCAGCCCATTAGCACCCCAGAACGCACCCGCGGCGCCGACCGCGCCGTCCTACCCCTCGCCCCGCTCCAACACACACACCCCGTCGACCCCGCTCCGTCCGAGCCACAGCCCTCGGGAACGTTCGCTCGCCGGGATGCTCGCCGCACACTGCCCGCTCGGGGTAGTGGTGGAGAGGTGTGAGCCTAAGGACATGGACAAGACCGACACCTGCTGTACGGTAGTGGTGGATGGACGCTAGTACCTACGACATACAGACGCTACCTGAAAGGAGCTACTGGATCCCACTGGCACAGCAGCAAGTACGGCGCACAGATGACGTGTCCATCGTGAAAAATGGGTGAGTGTGCCCAGGAGCTGGGTTACTGTAGGAGGGGAGGGCGTTGGGGAGCTCCTTGCGGTCGAGCGGGACGCCGGGATCAGGGAGGCGTGGTCGTAACACACAGGGAATTTCAATGTTTAAAGGATACTTAAATATAAATGAAAACTGATTTACAGAATAAAATATATTGGATATATCTATTAGTGGGTATAAAATGTTATATTTTGATTGTAAGAATATGTGTTGAGAAAAGTTATTCTATTATAGATATGATAATGTAATATTTTAAGCTCACTAATAGACATGCCCAATATATTTAATTTTGTAAATCAGTTTTCAATTATATTTAGGGACTCTTTAAATTGAAATTCCCAGCTGTGCCATCAATATTTAAAGGGTCTCTAAATATAATTGAAAACTGATTTACAAAATTAAATATATTTGGCATGTCTATTAGTGAGCTTAAAATATTATATTATTATGTCCATAATAGGATAACTTTTCTCAACACATATTCTTACAATCAAAATATAATATTTTAAGCCCACTAATAGACATATCCAATATATTTTTGTTTTGTTAATCAGTTTTCATTCATATTTAGGGACCCTTTAAACATTGAAATTCCCGGCGTGTAAGGGAGACATTTGTCGGGATCGTGTACGTAGACATAATAGATCGGACTTTTGGACTATGTAATAATTACTGGGACGACTTATTGAGAACGACTGACCATTCGGATGATAGTAAGTAACTGTCTGGTTTGCATTGCACTGCAATGTACTAAAAGCTACATCCAGTGTTCAGTTAGGAGCCTGGGCGCTCGATCGAGCACACCACGCTGTTCGCACAGCACCGCGTTATCCTTTCCTTTACCTCCACTTCCATCGTATTGCGCAGCACCCCATCGTCCTCTCAAGGGACCACCCTCTTGAATCATGTTCCACTGGTTGGGTTCAAAAGGTATTTGTTTCTATCTTTTCGCATGGAAAGAGACAAGACCGCTTCCAGTTAAAAAGATGCGGTTAAAGGCCGTTCCCATTGGTCAAAGTAAGATTCACATCGATCAAGCAAACGTCCTTGCTTAGACATTCGCCCTTCGAATGGCGACAAAGTGCAAATGTCTAGTTTGATCCGGCGTGCAGAGGATCTCCATACACGGTACAAGCAGGTCGGTGACATTGACGACCTCAATGAAGCCATCGTTCTCGACCGGAGAGCACTCTTACTTTGCCCACCTGGACGCCCTGATCGCTCAATGCCCTTGAGCAATCTTGCAAATCATGTCCTCTCTCGGTACAAGCAGCTGGGGGGGATTGATGACCTTAACGAGGCCACTGTTCTCGGCCGGGAAGCACTCTTACTCTGCCCACCCGGACATCATCATCGTTCAACATGTTTGAACAATCTTGCAGTTAGTCTCTTCTGCAGGTACAACCGGTTGGGGAGTTTTGATGACCTCGAGGAGGCCGTTGTTCTCGACTGGGAAGCGCTCTTCCTTTGCCCACCTGGACATCCTAATCGCTCAATGTCTTTGAACAATTTTGTAAATCATATCCGCTCTCGGTACAGGCGGCTGGGGGGCATTGATAACCTCAATGAGGCAATTTTTCTTTCCCGGGAAGCGCTCTCACTCTGCCCACCTCGACACCATCAGCGTTCAATCCCTTTGAACAATCTTGCGCTTTGTCTCTGTTCTCGGCACAACGAGCTAGAGGAATTTGATGACCTCGAGGAGGCCATTATTCTTAGCCGTGAAGCACTCTCACTCTGCCCACCTGGGAACCATGATCGTTCATGGTCTTTGAACAATCTTGCGCTTTGTCTCTCCACCCGGTACCAGCAACTTGGAAGGATTGATGACCTCAACGAGAACATTGTTCTCACCGGGGAAGCACTCTCACTTCGCCCACCTGGTCATCCTGATCGTTCGATGTCTTTGAACAATCTTGCAGTTGGTCTCGCCTGCCGGTATGACGAGTTTGGGGGGATTGATGACCTCGAACACGCTATTGTTCTCCACCGGGAAGCGCTCTCACTTTTCCCTCCCGGACATCCTGATTACGCAATGTCTTTGTGCAATCTTGCATTTGATCTCTCCCATCGGCACAAGCAACTGAGGGATATCGGTGACCTCAACGAGGCTGTTGCTCTCCAGCGGGAAGCACACCTACTTCTCCCACCTGGTCATCCTGATTATTCAATATCTTTGCGCTACCTTGCACATCATCTCTCCTCTCGGTACAATCAGCTGGGGGGGATTGATGACCTCAACGAGGCCATTGTTCTCTACCGGGATGTACTCGCTTCGGCCACCTGGACAAATCGCCCAAGGTCTCTGAACAAGCTTGCACTTCATCTTTCCTATCGATACCATCACCTGGGGGAGATTGACGACCTCGACGAGGCCATTGTTTTCGACCGGGAAGCACTCTCACTTTTTCCTCCCGGACACCCTGATCGCCCGGCGTCTTTGGACAATCTTGCGGTGCATCTCTGCCATCGGTACAGTCAGCTGGGGAAAGTTGCTGACCTCGACGAAGCCATTGTTGTCGAGCGGGAAGCACTTTCACTTCGCCCACCTGGACAGCTTGATTACTCGATGTTTTTCGGCGATCTTGCAAATAATCACTCCTCTCGGTATGGGCAGCTCGGGGATATTGATGACCTCGACGAGGTCATTGTTCTCGAATGGGAAGTATTCACATCGACCACCTGGACGCCGTCGTCATTCAATGTCACCGAATAACTTTGCACTTCATCTCGCCTCTTGGGGGAAATATTGTTCTTGGATGCGCTCTCAGCCCACTTGGACACCTCACTCGCTCAAATTCTTTGACAAATCTTGTACTTCATCTCTCCTCTTGGTGCAAACAACTGGGACTAGTGAACTCAGTGATGCCAAGTTGGACATTGTCAACGCCCGCGTTCAAAGCCCATTCCATGAATACACTGATCGCGCCCATTAGCACCGAGAAACGCGCCAAGAGAGAACCCACCCCATCTCATCTCAATACACCCATACCGACCCCTCGCCCCCCTCCAACACACCCCGTCGACCTCGCCCCGCCCGAGCCGCGGTCCATTGTACAAGTGCAGAAACGTCCCCTCGCTGGGGCGCTCCCTGCACACCGCCCGCTCGGGGTTGTCCCACTTGATCAGCCCCTGGCTCGCGAGCGGCAAGTATGGCACGCGGAGGACGTACACCCGTTGTGAAAAGTGGGTGAGCGTGTCGCTGTCGAGAGATAGATGGACCCCGAGGACTGATCGACCGCGGAGATGGGTAAGGCGTCGGGGAGTTCCTTGGCGTCGAATCTGGCTGCTGCGATGCAAGTTCCGTCATCGAGACGATGTGGGCAGTGGATGATTCTCAGACGAACAAGGTGATATCTGTGTTTTACAAGCTGATGAGCGACGAGAGCAGTCGTCTGGATTATACCCGTGCAGTGACGATGAAGGAGGGGGATATTTCGATGGACCAGCCTCGTATTCTTTATATACATCTCGGGGCCAAAACTTTATGTCTTCGAGCTTACTTTATGTTTTGTGCTTTGAGTGGGCAAACGAGATTATTGTGCGTCCGTCCGTCCATTCAGATATTCAGTCTCTGATCATATAGCAACCAGGATTGGCTACTCGTTCACTTCTATATCACGTTTTTGCTTTCTCAGAGTCAGATAGAGGAAAAGCCTTCGTTGTGATCAGAGCGCAGAAACTGCATACAAACGACTATCTGTTATCAGGTAATAGGTGTCTTACACCAAAGTACTCTCAGTAACAGAGGGGCGGTTGGTCCGGAGGAGTACATGTCAGGAGGGAGATGACTATCTTCCCGTTCATAGAGGGCATTGAGACGTCTTTCAAAGTCGCGTGCATCATGCATTATGATGGGCTTGCCGGCTGTTAGTTGAACCACGTCGGATGAGAGATGACGGCGTGCAATCTACCGATAAAATTCGCAATACTGCAACCGACAATAATTCACCACGAGGGGGTCGAAAGTTCAATGTCACGATGGGGAAGCGTATGTGATGGCACAGCTTCCACAAGCTGAGTAGCAACTGAGCGCAGAGCCTCGGAGGTTACCAAAGAACGGTGAGCTAGCAGAGGACGTGTAAATGACGACTAGGCAGAATTCCGTATTTTCGTATACAGGCATCTCGGTGAGCTGCGGTCGCGTACTTTTTCTCAGAACACATACCTGCTGCTCGTACATATACGTTCTTGTCCTGGTATCATACCACCAGTCCATGGGTCCACATAGAGCCCCTGTGAGATGTATGAGTGAGATGCAGTCGCGGTCCAAAGAAACCTGGGTGCCAGACGCATGTCAAGTCGCAGCCTCTACAACTCGACTCTCCTCCTTTCGAGGTGCTCTATCTCATACTAATGGCCGAGCACGGTCGTGACGTCTGAGTTCTGCAAGGTTTCTGCGGGGAAGTGTTAGTAGGATAGGATGATTCTCAGGCTTCATCAAGTGGTTTGATTCAGATCAACGACGGCCACGACGAGCAAGTGTGGAGATGGTGATACATACACTGCACACGGTGACTTCCTGCGCCTTCAAAGTTTCCTCCCGGGTGGGACTCCCGACAACATAGCCAGTTTTGGCCGGGTACTTTTGTCTGAGACGACTCGCTGGTCTACCACCAACGTTCTAATCCCAGCATCTGCCTTTCGAAAAGTCGGACATTGTCAACGCCTGAGCGCCCAACGAGAGAACACACCCACCAGCCTCAATCCCCGTCCCACCTCAATACACCAACCACTGCGGCGCCCACGGCGCCCTCCCACTCCTCGCCCCGCTCCAACACCCACACCCCGTCGACCTCGCCCCGTCCGAGCCGCAGCTTATTGTACAAGTGAGGAAGCATCCCCTCGCTGGGGCGCTCCCCGCACACCGCCCGCTCGGGGTCGTCCAACTGGATCAATGCCGCGCTCGCGAGTGGCAAGTACGGCACGCGGAGGACGTACGCCTGCGCGTCGGATGTGAAAAAGTGGGTGAGCGTACCCAGGAGCTGTGTCACTGCCAGAGGTGGATGAACCCCGAGGATTGGTCGATCGTGGAAATGGGTAGGGCGTCGGGAAGCTCCTTGGTCGTAGGGGACCAGCTTGTAGACGTTGGGATGGTTCACGTAGACATTTCTACTCGCTTGCTAATTATAAGTTAAGGACTGACTGGTGATTTACCACGCACTCCGAAGGCTGAAGCTCACCACGCCATTCGCCTTGCCTTTCACTCCACTTTCTTGAATCATGTTTCATCGGCTGCGTTCAAAAGGTATTTGGTTCCTTTTTTTGACATAGAAGGAGACATGACCACTTCCAGTTGAAAGGTTGTGTTCAAAGGCCTACACCATTCTCATTGGTCACCAAAGTAAGACTTGATCAGGCAAATATCCATTCTATACCGCGCATTCACCCTCCAAATGGTGCCACAGCGCGAATTTCCAGTTTGATTCAGCGTGCAAGGGATCTCTTCACAAGGTACAAGCAGCTCAACGAGATCGATGACCTCAACGAGGCCATTGTTCTCGAACGGGAAGCACTCTCACTTCGCCCACCTGGACACCCTGATCGACCAACGTCGTTGAATAACCTTGCGCTTCATCTCTCCTCTCGGAACGAGCAGCTGAGGGAAATTGATGACCTCCACGAGGCCATTGTTCTCGGCCGGGAAGCACTCTCACTTTGCCCACCTAGACACTCTGATCGTTTAATGTATTTGAACAATCTTGCAGTTGATCTCTCCTCCAGGTACGAGCAACTGAGGGGGATTGATGACCTCAACGAGGCCATTGATCTCGATCGAGAAGCACTCTCACTTCGCCCACCTGGACACCCTGATCGACCAACGTCGTTGAACAACCTTGCGCTTCATCTCTCCTCTCGGAACGAGCAGCTGAGGGGAATTGATGACCTCCACGAGGCCATTGTTCTCGGCCGGGAAGCACTCTCACTTTGCCCACCTGGACACCCTAGTCGCTCAATGTCTTTGAACAATCTCGCACTTCATCTCTCCTCCAGGCACGAGCAGCTGGGGGGGATCGATGACCTCAACGAGGCCATTGTTCTCGATCGAGAAGCACTCTCACTTCGCCCACCTGGACACCCTGGTCGCTCAACGTCATTGAACAACCTTGCGCTTCATCTCTTCTCTCAGTACGAGCAGTTGGGAGAAATTGGTGGCCTCAACGAGGCCATTGTACTCAACCGGGAAGCACTCTCACTTTTCCCACCTGAAAACCCTAATCGCTCATCGTCTTTGAACAATCTTGTGCTTCATCTCTCCACCCGGTACCATCAGCTGCGGGGAATTGATGACCTCAATGAGGCCATTCTTCTCAGCCAAGATGCGCTCTTACTTTGCCCACCTGGACACTCTGATCGCTCAATGTCTTTAAGCCATCTTGTGGCTCATCTCTCCTCCCGGTACAATCATCTGGGGGGGATTGATGACCTCAACGAGGCGATTGTTCTCAACCGAGATACACTCTCACTGCACCCGCTTGGACACCCTGATCGCCCATCGTCGTTGAACAATCTTGCAGTTCATCTCTCCTCCAGGTATGCGCAGCTGGGGGGAATTGATGATCTTAGCGAGGCCATTGTTCTCGATCGAGAAGCACTCTCACTTTGCCCACGTGAACACCCTGATCGCTCATTGTCTTTGAGCAATCTTGCAGCTGATCTCTCCTCCCGGTACAATCTGCTGGGGGAAATTGATGACCTCAACGAGGCCATTATTCTCGACCAGGAGGCACTCTTGCTTCGCCCACTTGGACACCCTGATCGCCCATCATCTTTGAACAATCTTGCAGTTGATCTCTGTTACCGGTACAACCAGCTTGGGGGGATTGGTGACCTCAACGAGGCCATTGTTCTTGACCGGGAAGCGCTCTCACTTTTCCTACCTGGACACTCTCATCGCTCAATGTCTTTGAACAATCTTGCAGTTCATCTCTCCTCCAGGTACAAGCAGTTGGGGTGGATTGATAACCTCAATGAGGCCATTGTTCTCCATCGGGATGCACTCTCCCTTCACCCTCCTGGACACCCTGATCGCTCAATGTCTTTGAACAATCTTGCAGCGTGTCTATACCTCCGGTATGAGCAGCTGAGGGGAATTGATGACCTCAATGAGGCCATTGTTCTCGACCGGGATGCACTCTCACTTCGCCCACTTGGACACCCAGTTCGCTCGATGTCTTTGAACAATCTTGCAGTTCATCTTTCCAATCGCCATAATCAGCTGGGAGGAATTGATGACCTTGATGAGGCCATTGTTCTTGACCGAGGAGCTCTCTCTCTTCGCCCACCTGGACACCCTGATCGCTCGATGTCTTTGAACAATCTTGCAGTTCATCTCTGCTCCCGGTACAAACAGCTGGGAGGAATTGATGACCTCGACGAGGCTATTGTGCTCGACAGGGAAGCACTCTCACTTTCGCCACCTGGGCACCCTGATCGTTCAACGTCTTTGAACAATCTCGCGCTTCGTCTCTCCGCCCGGTACCACCAATTACGAAGAATTGGTGACCTCAACGAGGCCATTGTCCTTGACCAGGAAGCACTCTCACTTCGCCCACCTGGACACCCTGATCGCTCCATGTCTCTGAATAATCTTGCACTTCGTCTCTCCTCGCGGTATGATTTGCTTGCGGAAACTGGCAACCTCAATGCCATTGAGGACAATCAAGAACTGTTCAACATATACACTCAACTGGAGTGTGTGTCCCAAACAGTTTCTTCAACTGATTTGTCTGCTGTCAAGGCATGGGTCAATGCAGCTGAGAGATTCAACCACCCTACGACCCTTCTTGCATATGAAACATCTCTTCGGCTACTTGTTCAACATTTAGCGGCTCTACCGTCATTACCCCATTACCTTGATCTTCTCAAGTCCCTTTCATCATCACTCGCAGTAGATGCGTTCTCGGCTTGTCTTCGCAACCAGTCTCCCGCCAAAGCAGTAGAACTCCTTGAGCAAGGTCGCGCAGTCTTTTGGGGCCAGCTCACTCGACTCCGTTCTCCACTCGATGACATCATTGCATTGGGGCCCCAAGGCAAGGCATTGGCGGAGGAGTACACCCACCTGACCTTACTCATTCGCCACACCCTCAATTCACCTAGTCCAGACCAACACGATCGAGTTTGTCGTCTCAACCTGGAGTTGGAGAAAGTCGTATCCAATATTCGCGGGTTGTCTGGTCGATTCCTTCTTCCCTCGCCATTTTCCAATCTCCAAAGGGCGGCCAGAGATGGACCTGTCATCATTGTGAATGCTAGCAAGTTTGGATGCGATGCACTCGTGGTGTTCGTCGACAAGGATCCAGTTCACATCCCGCTACCAGTTACAAAAGAAGATGTTCTGGGATTGTCATCGAACTTCCATACCTTGAGAAAGCTCGTGGCTCAGAGGAAAACGGGTGTGATGACAGGTTTTCAGTCCATCCTGCGGGAACTCTGGGACAGGGTGGTTTCCCATATCGTAGATGTCCTTCGGGAAACATGTCCTCGCCAGTCACGTATTTGGTGGTGCCCTACCGCAGAGTTCTCTCTTTTGCCGCTGCATGCTGCCCTACCGTATAGAAAGGGCCAGGAGAGCGTCTCGGATCTCTTCATCTCGTCTTACACCACCACTTTGACCTCCCTCATTCATGCCAGACGGCCAGAGATGCTGAAGTCGGAGCCCGAAGAGAAGTGTTTCATTGCAATTGGTCAAGCACAGGCTCCTGGCTTCCCAAAACTTCATTCCATCCATACAGAACTGACAAATATCAAACGGCACGTCAAAGCTGTCGCGACATTCACATGCGTTGAAGGAAAGGATGCTAATATTTCCAGCGTCAACGATAAGCTGAGCAAGAACGAGTGGGTTCACTTTGCTTGTCATGGGTTCTCAAATCAGGAGCGGCCATTCGAGTCTGCATTTGCTCTCCGTGACGGATTGTTCACCATCCAGCACATCATCCAATGCAATCTGGAGAACCCGGAATTTGCATACCTGTCCGCTTGTCAAACGACAGTCGGAGACCAAGAGAGTCCGGACGAAGTGATTCATCTCGCATCTGCGATGCAATTTGCTGGATTTCGTTCTATCATCGGGACCATGTGGTCTGTCGCTGATTCTCCTGCGACCACGGTTGCATCCACATTTTATGAGTTGCTGGTGGACGAGTCGGGTTGTCTGGACTATAGGCGTGCGGCGTCGGCGCTGTGGAAGACGTTGAGGACGGTCGATATACCTCTGGATCAACGCATTCTTTATATACATCTTGGTGTCTAACTCTATGTAGTGTATCCTCGAGCTTGCTTTCTGTTTCGCTTTGCATCGCCTTGTGGCTACTTATCATCTCCCATACCACGTTCCCCTTCTCCGGTAGAGAAGGGTATTCGTTGCGAACAAAACGCAGGAACCGCTTACAAACGATTGTAGATGGATGGTCGCAGGTAATGGTTGTCTTACCTCGTTGCGAAGCACTGTCGAGAAAGATCTCAATGACAACGTTTGGTACTCCGTGGAAATAGATTGCGAATGCGTTGTGATGGGCAGACAATCTAACGGCCGAGTGTAACCTTGACCACCAGCCTCATGGTGCCGTTTTCAGGGTTATATACTGAAGTCCATAGTCACCGCCTTGTTTCTTGTTCGAGATGTCGACGATGAACATGGTATACCGGACAACAGAAAGAAAGCATTCTGTGCCTTCCCGCAAGACCACATGATGCAAAGTACGTGGAACTTTGAAGGAAGGGTCAGCCAACCAAAGTGTGCGACGTGTTCTCAGAGGTACCGACAAAACAAGGATACTGCAGTCGGCAATGTAGAAGTATATGTGAATGTCACCCCTTCCACGAGCTAAGTAGTAATTATACTGACCGTAGAGTCTCATAGGCCATTGATTGAGGAACGGTGAGACGACCCCTTACAGGGGACGTGTAAATGGCGACGAAATAGGCGTTTTCCTTGTTTCTCCATAATACAGTACCATCTCCATGAGTTGTGCTCGCGTACGTGTCGTTGGCATCACAGTTTCGGGATCGATGAGGTGCAAGAGCGTAACGTGCATTCAGTGGACCAGAGTGGAGCCGGGGCATCCATGATAAAGACAGTCCTTGACGACCTCTGTTCTTGGCGTCGTATGTGAACAAAAACTTGATGCTTGTGCTGGTAGACAAGTTCATGAGTCCACGTACGGCGCTTTTGAGATGTGACGGTGAGATGTAGTCGCGGTCCAAAATAGCCTGGGTGGATCTACATCAAATCGCAGCCTTTATATCTTGTCCAATTAAACCTCATCTTCGTGATCGCTGCTGTTGTTTCCGCATCCACTGAAGACTGCCGTCGCTGACACCATCGACGTCCATAGTCCACGCCCGGTCCTCTCTCTTACAACTCGACTCTGCTCCTTTCGAGGTGCTGTATTT
>JBBPNZ010001053.1:0-11519 GCA_038091195.1 Phylloporus rhodoxanthus
TAGTGTCTTGCAGCATGGGAGGTTCATAATCATCCGGATAATAGCCCGTGGCCCACAGTGCAGGGTCGGGGCAAGGACAAGGGGCTGACAGTGTGTCACATTCATCGGGTAGGGTGATCGTGATGCCCGGCCAGTGTTTCACATAGTCCCAAGTTGGCATGTCTTTGTCCATGGGGGACACCAGACAGTCTGAGAAGATGCGGTATTCGTCATCCTTCCCAAAGATGCGCTTCTGCAGACCTTGCAGGGTGGGAAACTCAGGAGCACGTTCAGCCATGAGTTTCGCAATCTCAATGTCATTAGGAAGCTTGGCAACGCTACCAGGAAAGGTAGTTGCCATCCAAGACATTTTGATGGGATACATTTTCGGTGGGATTCCAAAGCATTCCCATACTTCGCAGAGGGGTACTTTGGTTCCTTTGTCATGGATATTCGTTGCTGTGTAAAGAAGGTCTCCCAATGTCACCTTCACAAACTTGCAAAAGCCTCGGCTCAGCTTGTAGGTATTTGATGGACTGGGGGTCATGGAAAAGTCAAAGCCACACCATGCAGCGGAAACCACACTGAGCCCCAACACAGCTGAAAGAAAGTGGATGGGGCTGACATCAATGTCCACTGGCTCGGAGATGACAGTGGAACCTCGAATAAAGGCAGCAAGCATGAGTTTTCTATCGCAGAGGGATGAAGCGACATAAAAACGGCGGTTGAGCTGACATGCAGAGACATAGCCCGCAATCTCGGTCAGCTGTGTCTTTTTGGGTGTCGCCAGAGAAGGACTCCTTTAGCTCGCAGTAGATCAAGACATAATGTCAGATTCAAATTTGGACCCTACGGGAACAAGAATAACGTCGGGCTGGCGTAGCCCTAGGTTCTCCAAGAGATGAATTTGGGAATGATCGCGCCAGGAGGTGGGCATGGAGTTCGATTCAGCCTTGGCCCAGTGACAGGCACCTCCTGATAAACTAGTATCATCCACAGCACAGGAGTATCTTACCGTTTGAAAGAATTGCGCTACTCCGATGTCTTCAAGTGTTTTGTTTGAGAATGTCTCTTCATACATCCATCGCCCCTCCATGTACAACCCTTGATGCTGAAGAGCCTTTGCAGGAGCCTGTAGCCCTTTGCGCAAGTGTTGTGGGAGAGATACATAAGGAAAGAACAACAGGGAATCACGGCGACGGTTGATGTTGTTGCCACTCATCTTCCTTTCCGTAGCATGACCTTTGATGTTTCCGCGACAACTAACTTCGATAAGGCAACGGACGCATCTACCACCTCCACGTCAACGCTCTCTCATGCCATCGACTTGCCAAACGGCTCGTTTGACACACCTCCACGTCCAAATGACGATGACACATTGACGACAAGGACACGACAATGTCCTCCATGCGGTCTTACCCCTACATGTGCAACAACAACGACAACGATGGCACGGCGCCAGTCCACTGTCTCTGAATATTGATGATCGACAGGTGTCGTGTTGTCCACCACCTGCCACTTCCACGTCCCAACGACGGGGACAGGACTACTACGACAGCCGCACTAGTTTGGTGGTAACTCCTGTCACATTCGAGGGTCTAATTTCCAGTTTTGCCGTCGATGCTGGGTGGACGAGCGTCGACTGGTAGTTCCCTTATAAATGGGTGGCCATACAACCCCAGAAAGGCGAGTCGTTATTGTGCTGTGGTTCCATTATTCTATACACTTGACATTGGTCCAGAAACCCATCAAAGAAGTGTGCAGGACATTCGACGCCAACCAATCGTTGTGATTGCCAACATCATCTTGTCTACGAGTGAGTAACGCCAACGCAAGCGAATCGCTCGCAACGACTGAGGTTGACCCCACTAGCGACGGCGTACCCAGCCGAAGCGACGATGTCGTGCATAAGCGCAGACGCGGAGGATGTTGGAGAGGCCATAAGAGAACGGGAAAAGGTCAAAATAGAGGGGGAGAGCGCGCCTCGTACATCGACAGAGACGCACCTGTGACCCCCAGCCTACCTCCAGAACCACCCAACGTACCCGCAAATCAATGGAATGCACCCACGACTTCATGCTCGAGGGGAGAAGGCGTATGCCTGCGAGAGTCAAAGACGTGTGCACCACACTTGAAGTGGACGCGTCACCTGCGCCAGGGCGCTATGATGATGCTAGGACAAGGCCAAAGAAGCTGTTGGACGCATCAGAACAAGCACGGGAATGACTAAAGCAAATGGAGACGGAGAACTCACGAGGAAGGCAGGTTGAAACCCGACGCGCGAAACGGTCGCACGAGACGTTGTCCACAACACCGTCGTCCCGAAGACAGTGGAAACAAACGCGCGTACGACGTCCAGATCCAGGCCGAGGAGGGCAAGTCGGCGACATAGTCATACCCAGTGCCGTAGAACGTGATCCAGAGCGTGAACGACGGCTATAATCTATGGCAACGAAATGGTTGGGAGTGGGTGCCGGATGGATGGCAGAGCGAGCGACACACGCCGCGACTCGAAACGAAGGCATAGGGCTGAGGATGGTCGAAACACATGTTCTGCACACTTCCCGATGCTTGACTCGGAACAGGTGACTAGAGTGAAATCTCTGCTCTTTGTCTCTGCTAACTGTACTCGCAGATCCAGATCATCCGACCCTCTGCTCGCTCCTCGCACAATTTCACTGCTCTCCCAAACCTGTTCCGTTTGACTATGACCTTTACCAGAGGCATGGACCCATAATATGGTGGTCTGTTGAATTGGAGCTTTCAGCTATTACATCGAATAGAAGATGCAGTTCCAAGTATAATGACTGGACGTGGTTAGTATTGAGGGGGTGTTTGAGTACATATGATTCAAGAGGTCCGATAGGTAACAATGAAGGTGCAAGTTCCCAGGCCATGCTTATCCGGTCTTCTCCATCCCCTCGACATTTCTCTATTTCTTATATCAGTCATTATATCAGTCCAAAGTTTTCATTATGCCCGAATTTTGATCCACAAAGTCGCACAACCAGCACAATGGAACTCCAACAGTCGTCCGATCCTTCTACTACACTGACACCAAGCACCGTAAGTCATCCATTTTGGCAAGTCCACTCATTGGAGTGCATTGGTACTCATCGCGAAATTCCGTTCTGTTGAAGACCTCTCACTCTGAGTCACTCGTGATGCAGATCATCGTACGCAGGGACCTTTTTGACGTAAGTCCCTATCCAACTCGACACCGTAGCCCCGAAACGACTTCTCGTCGAAAAGAAAGAAAAGTGGGGAGTCGGACCACTCATGGCCCAGGCGGCGCATGCCGCCACCGCGGTACGTGCGTCTTATTATACCTGTTTCCTTGTTTTTCGTGATGCAATGGCATTTCAGATTCTTCACGAGACGCGTGAGCGGCCAGACACCATAGATTATCTGGCTGATCTCAGGAACATGCGCAAGGCACGTCAGCAGGGTCGTCTATCATCTGCGCCGTAAATTGACACAGGATTGATATAGGTCGTCCTGCAGGTTTGCTGTGCTTCATTTCTCCATGCAGAGCTAACACAAGCACTCGTGTGTTGCAGACATCGGATGCATCTACACTCGAGAAGCTTTCTGTTGCGCTCCTGAGCACTGATCCGCAAATACCACATCATCTTTGGATAGAACAACCAGAAAATATTCCAACATGCATCGCTCTGGCGCCTAATAGAAGGGAGAAGTCGATACGCAGAGCATTAGACAAATCATCATGCCGTCTTTGGAGAACCGATTAAAGGTATTCTAATGATCTACATACGACTTAGTGATGAATAGATGGCGTCCACTTTATTCCGCTCAAGGCCGTAACAGTTTTTGATACCGATGACCAGTGTCTTGACACTGAAACGAACTTACCCTGAATTCATGTCTATTGAGGAGGTGCGTGCCATTAGTAACTTTTGAACACATTTGATTGAGCTGTGTGGACTTCCAAGGGGGGTCGGAAGATGGCAGGGTGTTTCAACCACTTGGGGAAGTGCCGGCTGGCGATGGCAGAAACCTTGCTTGACACTTTGGATTTCGAAACAAGAAAAATTTAACAAGTTCTACTTTAGACACTGTAATAGTATCAATTAGGTCAAAGAGTGTCATGCAATGAATGGGGTATAGTCACTCATAGTACTAGTAGTGGTCATGCCAAAGGAATGTGGTAAATAAAATCTGACATGTTGCTTTCAGGAGGGTAATAATGGAATACCAGCAGGTCTAGGTCTCGCTTAGTCCAGACGACGCTTATTGCTCGGAGCAAAGGCAGCCAGGTCAACACATCCCCGTCGCGTCGCGGTCGTCCCATTGTGTGGTACGTTAAACGAGCCATTGGGCTCGTCAATGGCCCAGGGGGGGTAGAGGGGATGCTGCGGTATGGGCATGAGTGAAGGTGTGGGTGCAAGGCGCATGCATCGGTGTCGTCGCCCTCATCTTTGCTGTCGCCACGTCGGGTGGTGCAGGTGCAGTCGCGCAAGCGTTGTCGTCATGTCCCCTCCCTCGTCCTTGTTGTCGCTGCGGCAGGTGGTATAAACATCCTCCCATCACATCGTCGTCCTGTCGTGTGGTGTGTTGAATGAACCATTCGGCTTGTCCATGGCACGGGAGGGTATGGAGGATGCTGTTGCGTCTTCGTCATTGTGTTGCATCGTCGTCAAGTGGGCAGTAATGATACCCTTCTCGCGCTGGTACGGGTCCGTGCGAAAGAGGTGAGGAAAGCGAGAACGAGGGGAAACAAGAGGGCCAGGGCCAAGGCCCGTCGTCGTCAGGTGCATGACTACGACCGCTCACGTTTCTGACAACTTCTTCGGCCTCGTTCCATTGTCCTTATCGCATCCTAACGCAGGCGACGCGTCTGCTTCAGGTGCGGGGTCCACGGCCTCGATGTTCGTGGGTATCCACCCCCCCTCGAGCTCGAAGCTCTGGGGTACGAGCGATCGCTCTGTAGGTTTGCTGAGTGATTCTGGAGGCGGTGGGCACTGGGGGGTTTCCAGGTACGTCATCGTCAACGCTTGAGGTCCACTGACCATTTCTGTCGAGTGCGTGTTGCTGGTTGCACGCCGCCGTCACGCTCGCCTCAACTGCGTCATTCGCGCCGCTTTGACCTTTCCGCAGGGTCTCCCGCTCTACCTCGACCTCTCCAATGTCCCCACGTCTGCGCTGTGACGCGCGACGTTGTCATCTCGACTTTGCAGCTAGGTCGAGATCTCTGGTCGTGGGCGGCGATTCTCGCGCTTCGTCTGGGGCGATTCTAGGCTCTGTCGCCTTGCCGCTTCTGGTCGTTTCGACCTGTTCAATTTGTTCGCCCATCCGCGCTAGTGGTTGCGTCGGGGGGCTCTATGGATGCGGTTGGGCGATGTCCCACATCACCCTTCTCGTTTGTAGGGTCTTCCGATCTCGAGGTGTTCTCAACGTCTGCTAATATTTGTCGTCACCAACTGCTGGCCATTGGCTCTTTCCTGGGCTTCGTGCGTTGTCTCGTAGGGAATTGATGTGAGAGCCTCTTCATTGCAAAGTGGGTGAGGATTCTCGAATGTAATCTCCAACACTTACCTCCCCCTTATACTTGACTCACATTTCATGCTTCCCCCTCTGCACAACAGGATCAAAGTAAGTGTGGCGTTCCTGAGTGCACAGATCGCACTTGGAGCCATGTTTTGCAAGCGTGGCAGACGCTACTGCCATACATGCGAGACATGGCTCCATCGCATCAGCGGAACGAGTCGCTTGCCTCGTGCAAGACAAGGGAGAGTGGGAAGGCAAAGAAAGGGTTGGAACTCACTGCAGTCTTGTTTCGTGCTAAGTGCCGCTCTGAGAGTCTCGTTGTGTTGGTTTGTTTCACTTTCAGTCGGCAAAATCCGGTAAGATAGGACTTTCCCACGATTTTTAGGTGCGACAGAAACCTTGTGATCCCTAGGACTAGATGCCTCTGAATGTGTCCACAGGGTGCGTTGAGCCCGTCCCAATGAGGGTCGATCCCCGAATAGTTTGGTATGATGGTAACCACCCCATCTAGATGTTTGAGGATGCTAGCATTGCCGCTCACTAACGCGGTAACCTCATAGTGAAGGACAACGTCTGGACGTTTTTAGCGACCAATTTCATCTAAAGGAGTCCATCTAAAAGAGGCAAGCCGTGATAAGGCTTTCCAGGAGGGTCCTGGTCGGAAATTGGTCATACCCAGGTGGCGAGTTGCAGCCCGCATGTGCTACCTCAATGCTACTTGAGATATTAGATACACCAATACTTTTTTCATCCATGTTGGACGGAACTACGCACGCAGACCCTTCTCCAACTTCCACCCCGGCCAATCCCGTTTCACCGTACCAAGCACACCGCCATCCCACGCTCCATCATGTCCGATCAGGCGCAAACGAATTTCTGGTAAAACGGTCGCGCTCGAGCGCTGGTGCACAAACGCCTCTGTACGTCGCGCCACCATCCGCTCCGACACGAGGTCTGGCATGATCCACAGCTCTACTAACCGCTCCATGTGCGTGATCATCGCGTCAAGCGCATGTTCCTCCCCTTCGGCGCGCATGAGCGGATCCCGGGGCCCGATGCACAGGTATGTCAACGACCTACAGACAGCAGTCAAGGCTGCACCGAATCCCGCATTCGTTAATTGCGTGATACCGTCGAGCGTGAGTCGTCGGAGGGTTGTGCTGGATGCACTCAGGAGGCATGCGAGCTCGTCGTCCTTGATGGGCATGTCCGTCAACGTGAGCTCGGTGAGGCGGCAGGACAACGAGGGGTGTGGGGCAGGACCACGGGTGTTGGGCGAGAGGACGCTTAGGATGACGAGACGTTTCAATGATGGACATGCAGCGATGCAGCACAGTAATTGGGCCATGCTGAGCCTGCATATACCGATAAGTGTGTCCAATTTAGTGAGCCCGGAGAGGGCGTGGGCGAGATCGCTTGGTGAGACGACAAGGGCGATCGCCGTGTCGAGGTACAAGGTCTGGACATTCTTGGCAGCCTGTAAGATGGAGAGGAAAGTGTTGGAGAATCGAGAGCGGCGCAAGTTGTTTTGTTGTAGCTGCAACTTTGCTAGGAACATGGGCGAAAGCGTACCTGCTGGAAGCACCGGAAAAGGGTTCCAGGTGGGGTGTTTTTCAAGATAACCAGCCGAGAGATACTTGATGTCAAGACCGAGGCTAGGACGCGCGATAAGGGCGTTGGCAAAGCTGACTATTTCAGGTGGATGCCCTTGTTGGCTGTCATGAGAGCGAAAGTCGATCAAGAGTAGGCTGAGGGCGTACGTCCACTTGCGGCATACCAAGGCACAGTTTACGAGATCTCCCCGCCATCCACGATATAGCAGAGGAGAGCGCAAGCTTTCGAAAATGATGAGGAGAACATCTGTGGGAAGGAAGATGGTTCTGCGTTCGCTGGTAGGGATGATACGGACGACTCGACCGACTGTCGCAGGTTGATGAGACAAAGGGTCGGAGAAGACACCATGGGGTATTGCGGTAGAAAAACAATGCGAACTGGCAAACGAGACAGACACACTCTGAGTGATCTCTGTCAAGGCTTGATCGAAGTCGAAGAGCGTGGCCATAGACGCCATTGAAGATTCAGGTTCGGAAAGCACGATTTCACCACAGAGTCTGGCTGCTTCAACGGCTATGCTTTGCGAACGTGCAGAGTGTCGATCCGCGATGAATACGATATGACAGATTGGAAGTGAAGGATCATTTTGTGGCACGGGCCTGTCCTCAGCAGCAACATGAGAAAGTGAAGGTGGGCAGGGGGTGATTTGCTGAGAGGATGATGAGTGCACTTGAAACAGATGTGATAAAGTCCATAGTTACCCATGCAATGTAATGTTCGGTTGTGGCGTCCTTGCCGTGCAGCAAGGTGATACGAACGCTTGAAAATTGACGTTGGGCACCATTGTCAAACAGGACGGAGAGTACGGTTTGCTTGAATTGCGAGTCGGAACGACGTGAGACTTGCCAATCGTACTCGCTTTTCCAATAGCCATGGTTGACAGTCATAGTGGCTCTAGTCTCAAATGAGGTGCGTCCTCACAACAGGGTTTATTCCATCGTCGTGCCACAGATTACTGGCAGTAAGTACTTTGATGCTGCTCGCTCGCTAGATTGACTTTAGCTCCAGTCTTAGTCCTGCTATGCACTACCCGAAGGTAATCATTCGGACACTTTGTGGGAGGCTTCAGGGCCCTGAGCCTGTCCCAGTTAGTGCCGTACTCCCGAAGTGACGGCTAGACCGCTCAGGGTCCATGATGGAAAGTGTGCCTATGAATAGCCGTGGGCGTCCCTCTCGCCCTGCTTCGTTGAATCGTAGTTCCTCTGGAGACAAGCATGGCGGCCACGCTGAATATCTGTGGGATCAAGATTCCCCGCCCATTGCAAAAGCATATCGTCGTTTCTCTGGCAACGTTTGCCATCTTCTTTACTGCATTCCTACTCTTTCTTCTGGTTGGGCTCTCGCTGACAATCATACGATCAATATACATCATCGAGGTCGCGGCATTGAATTCATCGAACCCCGTCTCGAATGCAGCCACGAGCCTCTTTTTTGGCGTATGGGGTGCATGTGCTACCAGGCAAGTGGATTCTGTCTGTCAAAAAACTGGCATTTATCTCTTCCTTTTCAGTAAGCTTGACTCGGCGCTGTCGCAGGAGCTGTGCTACGGTCCTCAGCTCGGATACACCATTCCGACGAGTCTTTTGAGTGCCGTCGGACTCTCCACGGAGCTTGCCAGCGTAGCCGAGACAGGTGTGTTGGTCGTCCTCATACTCCATCTTGTTGCGGCGGGGCTGTCGACGATCGTCTTTTTATTCTCCTTGTTCTTGCACTCACATGCAGTGGCCATCATTGCGCTGGTCATTGCCATCGTGACGGCTCTCGTCGGGACCGTCGTGTTCGCGGTGGATGTGGCGGTGGTGATCGTCGTGAGGAACAATATCGATTCGCTGTTTTCGGGTGCCGAGTTTAGTGTGCGGTTTGGGAACGGGGTGTGGATGATTTTGACGGCGATAATCTTGACGTGGGTGGCTGTAGTGGTGTTGTCTGCGAGGGCGTGCTACTGTTGTGGTGTACGACGGTAAGTGAATCGAGGAATGGGTTCATGCATGGTGCTGACGTGTCTAGTCCAAGGGAGTCCCCGAAAAACAAGGCGTCCTTGTGATGTATCCGTTGACGACTTTTCTTTTCACGACTGTATGTTATGATTGGAACTGATTTGTGATCACCCTAGTTTATTTAACTGGGCGGTGTCAATATATCCTGTCTACTGCTACAATATGACAATGCAGATCGCTGATCACACAGCGGCGAGAGTGCCTGGCAAGGAGATTTCCAGGTGGAGAGTGGGCTCACTGTGCGTTGGTACTCTACAGAGATTCATGGGTCAGCACCTGAATGCGTCGGTGGAGGGGGTGACTAACATGCTGGTGTACACTAGATGCACCGCGGCATCCATGCACGCATGCGAAATTGAGGTTTGCTCGCAATGATGGCTGTGAGAGCAGGGTCTATTGGGGCTGGCTCGGGTTCGGGGAGCGGAGATGAAATGGCTGGTGAAAGGTTAGATGGGTGGGACTTGAGATGGAGAGACTGACCTGGCGAGGTAAAGACAAGGAGGGCGAGGTAAAACACCTAGAGTTCCCAGGACATAAGAATCATTGGTGCGAACGGTGTCGGCATTCTTTACACATCGGGGTTTGCAAAATTTAGGGGCATGCAAAATGTATTTATAATATATTTATGGTCAATAAAATTAAATATGTTGATACATAATCTACATTTTGCATGCCACTCAATTTTGCAAACCCTGATGTGTTATAAGGCTTGTTTAGCTCGTTTTCCCGACACCAGCAATAAATACTTATTGCCCCAAAACCATCGCCTAACCTTTGTCCGCTGAAGGACGTCATTACATAACCATGTTAGAGAGTGACATAAATGGAAATGTCTCCTATGTTTTATTCTTCTGCTTTTCCATCCCTTTCCCTCACTGTTTCATCATGCTTATGTGTAGATATATGATGAATATACTATGTCACATCTAATTCAGTGCTTAATTCGCTCCAACAAGCATTTTATAAGGATATAATGAGAATATAATGAAAAAATGAAAAACATATCCGCATTTTTGACATATCTATGTGATGCCTTTAAATAATATCTCCCCAGAGGCCTATAATATATGTACAGAACATATCAGAATTACAAGCTACTGGGATAACAACTGGTGATGTTATGTCAGATTCCCCTCCTGTCTGTCATTTCGCTTCCCTAGACTGTAACACTGGTTTTTGGGACTCTGCATCGTATATGACTCCTGCTGGGATGTATACCTAGATATCATACTGTATATATCACTCATCATATTGCCCTGAACATTCCCTAGACCGCTTTTTGAGATATTCCCTGACAAATATATTATAAGAGATCTAAGCGGTATATCATCAGGGCAAGTCTACCTGCCTTTTGTGTACATTGTATGGTATCTTCCTACACTGTATTCTATTTCCTGTGATGAATTGAAGGTGTGGTGAGCGATTTAAATGTTTGAAGAGCGTGGGAAACCCTCCGGAAATTAGGAGACTTTGAAAACATATCAAAAACACATCATCACAGCTTCCACAATGCATTTCAAAGTATTCTGTATCATAGAGTAGGTGGATACAGTGTTAATCAACTTCCCTGTACCATATGAATGTCCCTCTATGAATAGAACATGTCAAACAAGTAAAATACAACAAAGATATCACTATACAGTTCGACGGCCGTTGGCAAATTTGACTATTTCAGGTGGATGCCCTCGTTGGCTGTCTTGAGAGAGAAAGTCGATCAAGAGTAGGCTGAGGGCGCACGTCCACTTGTGGCATACCAAGGCACAGCTTACGAGATCCGCCATCCGGAGCGCAAGCTTTCGAAAATGATGAGGAGAACATCTGTGGGAAGGAAGATGGTTCTGCGTTCGCTGGTGGGGATGATGCGGACGACTCGACCGACTGTCGCAGGTTGATGAGACAAAGGGTCGGAGAAGACACCGTAGGGTATCGCGGTAGAAAAACAATGCGAACTGACAAACGAGACAGACACACTCTGAGTGATCTCTGTCAAGGCTTGATCGAAGTCGAAGAGCGTGGCACTAGACGCCATTGAAGATTCAGGTTCGGAAAGCACGATTTCACCACAGAGTCTGGCTGCTTCGACGGCTATGCTTTGCAAACGTGCAGAGTGTCGATCCACGATGAATACAATATGACAGATTGGAAGTGAGGGATAATTTTGTGGTACGGGCCTGTCCTCAGCAGCAACATGAGAAAGTGAAGGCGGGCAGGGCGTGATTTGCTGAGACAATGATGAGCGCGCTGGAAACAAATGTGATAAGGTCCTATGATAATACCCATGCGATGTCATGTTCGGTTGCGGCATCTTTGCCGTGCAGCAAGGTGATACGAACGCTTGAAAATTGACGTTGGGCACCATTGTCAAACAGGACGGAGAGTACGGTTTGCTTGAATTGCGAGTCGGAACGACGTGAGACTTGC
>JBBPNZ010001054.1:0-11517 GCA_038091195.1 Phylloporus rhodoxanthus
GATTAAACCGCCTCCAGGTCTCAACTCACAGGAGCTGGAGGACTGGAGAAAGCATCAACAAAATATCATACGTATTCGGTTCGTCTGTACCATCTTTCATTGTGACGACGCTAGACCGTAACTTTTCCAGGGTAATTGATGCGATGAAGCTGATAATACAAGATGAGTATCTACTGGACAAGGAAGGCTCGATCGGATGGCGCAGTTTGTGTCTCAGGATGATGTCTTCAGAATTGTTGCTGCTAAACAACTATCAGTCGTGATCAAACGGGCGGTTCGTTCCTTTCTCTTATATCGAGATTGAATAACTCAACACTAGTAATAACAGGCAGGAAATATCAAGAAATTGGTGTTGCAATCGGCAGTGCCTCCGCCTGCACCTATCGTTCCAAAACGAATAGAGTTGCTAGATATCGATCCTTTGGAGTTCGCCAGGCAATTGACGATCACTGAGAGTTAACTGTATCAAAAGATCTGTCCATTTGAATGCTTATAGCGCTTGAGATAGCGCTTGAGGCAATCTCGGACGGAGTATCACGACAGTGTCGCCAACTTCATTCATAGGGGTATATTTTTCAATTTCGGCGATTCTCCTTGACTCAAGGTCTTGTAGATCGCTCACTGGGTTACGTATTCAATCCTCTGTAAAGACGATCCTCGTCACCGAGCCGCCGTTATGAAGCAGTTCATCCAGATTGCCGATGTCAGCCTTTCAAGTTTATGTCGTCTGTGCAATCTAGATCCTCACTCCATTTTAACGATGCCGACTTATCCAAAACTTCCCCACCATGATGGTGATTGTAACAGGATTGAATTCGTCTTCCATCCATCGCCTTAAGTAGTGAACGTTCATGGGAACAAGTTAGCTCAAGATACATGTCGCTGTTGGAGACGTGTGAGATGCTCATCAATTCGTACAAGCATTACAACAGCTATCGGAGTTCGCTGGCCAACGTAGCCCCGTCTTTTTCTAAGCCAGGTTTATGACGTGCCTGAACAATCCTTCTCTCAGGCGTCCTCTTGACTACATTGACCCACGACGGAAGCAAAGATCTTTTGCCGGGCGACCTCGTCAACTTTCGAAAATGCCAGAAAGCGTCAGAGGTCGTCCAGGATCTGCAGCGGCGGCAAGTTCAGCCACACAACTTTCACCCACTCCCGTCTGTGCTCGTCTTCATTGACGAATCACTGAGCCAATTCGGCGATCACGACGCGAGCGAGATGTTTTGGCAACTGAGCCTGGAGAGAGAACCGAGAGAAAAGGACGAGGAGAAATTGGCGAGGTGGTTGTCCGAGAGCGGTTTCAGTTGAACGGAGGGTCTGTGTTTTCCCCCTTTTCCCCCTTTTCCCCCTTTTTTGCTGTCTTGTTTGATCATACCACTTTGAGCTCGGTGGACTCTTGGTCGTGTTGTCTTGTAACAGCTTCTCATTTGCTTTCTGGACAGTTGGTATTCTATTGTTTATTATGATGCAGTGGAAGACGTGGCTTTCCCTGCGTTTAATTGGGTTGTTGTGTCCAACGTTGTTATATGCATACTGCAGATGAAAAATCGTCATTGATCGTTGATCTCTATTGTCAGTCAACATCTCAGATAAGATGATACAGAACTAGATCGTGTTGCATAATAGAGATTGCCAGGAACAGCGCTCGAGTATCCAAGTCGCGCGTGATGTCATAATTCCTTTTACTCACAAACACTCCGCAATTTAGCCGATCAAGACAGCCTGGCAGCCTCTCTCAAGGGGTGACGAAGGGTGATTTCGCGCTCCTCAAAGGAGGGGCCAAAGATCTTGGAACGATGTCAAACATGCACCCAGTTTGAAGAACGCAAGCAAGGACTTGCCAGCAGGATCGTCATCAGATGATGGCCCCGGCGGAACCAAGAAAGCGCGCGCGCGCGCACTCAAACGACTCGAAAGCCTCCTTCCAGTCTCCCTGAATCAGGTACATGTTCCCGAGGACCTTGACGAATCTGAGCGACCATCGGCGCATCCGCGTCGGGCGCGTCACGCACCTGGAGGCAGTTGTATTTTTCGCTATCGTCCGCACTGGAGATGAGATCATTGACGCGGGTGACTGCATTGTCACATTTCCGGATAGGAACAAGAGGATGGCCTACGCAAGACGGGTCAGCGGGAGAGGTCAGGAAGAGGGAATCTACATGCCTTTATGAGGAGAAGTCTGATGTCGTCTGCACCACACGTGCGGAAGACAGCATCAAACGCTTCAAATGCAGGCTCCTGTTTACCTTGTCCAACAAGCGTACGTGTCAGCGCGACGTGGCCAATGATCAATGGCCCAGTTGCGAGTGACTTGGTGGATCCAGTCAACATTACCAACAAGAAGAAACAAGAGAGAGCCACTCTTGTGCGTACTCGAACAACGATTGCCAATGAGTTTGTAAAAGAGCATGATTTGCGAGGGAATGATAACTACGCAGTTCTCTCTCTTTCCGTAGTATTTGGTCGGCTCTACTTAAGTCTTATTCTATCCACGGCTGAAAAGCCGCATAACTCACACTCATAAACGGAAGGTGAGAGGTAGGCTATAATATAAGGAAATTCAGATCACATCTGATCAGTCCGGTGCAACACGTACATCAACGATAACATGCAGAGGAAGAATATCCCTAAAGAGGTAGACTGTGATCTTCTTGTCGCCACTTCCACACGCAAGATAAGTGTCATCAGGTGAGAGAGCAAGAGAGAGAATCGGATCTTGAAAGGTGATGGCAGGACCGATTTTGGAAGATGAAAAGGTATCCCAGAAGGAGAGTGAACTGCCTGCAGCACATGCGATGATTCTCCCATTGCTCGTGAGTGCATAGAGGGTCGAGTTGTTGCCCGCAGGGACAGAATCCCGAAACTGGCGTACAGCACCTGGACATAAACCTCCATAATACGGCACAGTGTACGGCGTCGGGGACAAAGATTGGAAGATTGTGACCAGTCCAGAGGATATCGTAAAAACACGATCGCCATGGCTGGACCATCCGAGGGGTATACATGTTGGACTCTGAACAACAGCATTGGCGTCGGGAGCGTAGATGGCGTCGTCACTAGTCTGCAGTAACGTATAGTTGTTGCGAGCATCCCATACCATGATATGATCCCCGAACGCGGCAGTTGTGAGGTATTCACCATTTGGGGAGAATTTGACCCCGAACACGCTATTCCCGTGCTGGCTGAGCTTGAGTAAATTTCCTGTATTGATACTGAATATGCGAACGGTCTTGTCCTGAGATCCCGTGGCGAACTTGGTCGAGTCTGGAGAGATATCAACCGCATACACAGGTACCCCCAAAGCGTGCTCGCCTACCTCGACCACTCCCTCTGTGGTCATATTCCTCACCATCACGCTCGTTCCCGGGATAATCACGATCCACTTTCCATCCTTCGAGATGACGGCACGATCAATACCATTCAAATCGATCGCATCCAAGTTCTCTGGCACGTTCATTTGGCTCGATGGATCCGGGGCAATATGGTACCGCAGAAGCCTCCCTCCAGGATGGTTGGAATTGCGCTCGCCGCTCACGATCATTCTAGGGTTATCCGTGAAGGCAATAGAGACAGGGAGGACAGCTTGGCAGTAAATGTCAAATTTTCGCCAGCCCGTGTGTCCTGGAAAATGTTAAACGTCGCTCTCTTGACCCATCTGATTTATACGCACCATGGTCACCGTTTATCAAGGTCATTCTGTGCACCTACACTTGCTTTCCGCAACCTTGATTCAGTCCCTGAGGAACCAATCCGCATACGCATATTTATATATTTAATGTCCATTATCGATCCCCAGCCATATCGAGCATGTGATGTTTACTGCTGTGCAGCGTGACGTTAAGCCCAGACTTTGATAACAGGCAGTGAGCTCTGACTGAGAATGAGCTTGACGCCCTGGCGTGAAGGCTGGGTGGGTTACGCGATAGTGTTTACTACCCGACGCAGTGAGTGTTGGCCGAGAATCACAGTCCGATGGGATAGAGGACTGCGCCAAGACTATCCACGGGCTCGGCCGCCCGACGGATGAAAATCAAAAGTTGACGTTGGTAGCACAAGCAGCGCGCAAATCTGTGGCGTCTTATGTAAGCTGAACTACTTTCTTTTTGTTCTTGCAAGCTCCGTGGGCCTACTGACATGGAAAATGCGACCATCAAGTCTAATGCTCACCTCAGCACTGCTTCAGTATGGGAGAAACTTTCATAGATCTTGTCTTGTGGCTCATCATTCCAACCCGTCAGCATGATGATACTATATAGTGTCAGCTGGTGAGTCCCTGAACCTCTTTAAAGCATCAAGTCCACCCAATACATAAGCATTGTTTTTTCCACCATGCAGCTCATCCTAGCCTCCGAGTCCGTACACAACACCATATTTACCAATGAGACCAGCCAAGTGTTGTACAAGACATCACATCCCAGGATCATGCTTGGAGCAACAATGACCATCTACAAACTGTGGCCAATGAGGATCCCATGGACAAGCATGACCTGTTCGCCATGGCAGGGGAGATTGACTGGCATGTGATTGGATCGTCAATGCTCCGCATCGATGGCAAGGAGATGCAATCCAAGGAGTTCTTCCGTCGGCATGGGATCCTAGGACAGTATGTCGTTCATTCATGGTTGTTATTGTTGGTTTCATATGTATGACTATGCTAGCAAGTAGACATTTACAGGGCCAGATGGTTGCCCTCACAGGTGGGACATGTTGCTTCACATAGTGGTGGTGAGCGTCGAGTGTGTCAGAGCTAGATCTGGTGCTCAATCTGTTGTTCCCTCAGTTATCTTGGGACAATGGATCCAATGCAGAGGTAGCAAGATATCACAGGGGTATGCTTGGTGTCATCGGTCCCAAAAGGCATCCCTGTCTAGACATTGACATAGACATGATACATATGTTGGATCTGATTGACATCACCTTTGTTTATGTGGAGACGCTCTGTATGGACAGGGAAAAGCCACGACATGGCAGGCCCTGACATGAGCCCAATACCAACCTGATTGAAAATCCTTCTCACTGATTTGTTCCACTCTGCCAAGAAAGAATATCTTTCTGTAGTTTCTTTGATCATCCCTTATCCAGGGACATCTACATCTAGCAACTCATTCACTTTATTAAAGTGATCTAATTTCCACTGTGTGGCAAGTCATCACTACATCTGCCAATTTCTTTGGACATTACTGATCATGTGGCCTGGGAAGGGAGAGATCCTGTAGATACTTATCTACAAATACAAGCTGTGATCTGAGTATGAGAGATGTGATGGGACAAGAGAGGGGGATGGGTGAAAGGCACAAGCTGGTGCAAAGCAGGGACCACCTGTTGGGTTGGAGTAAGCTGTAAGAGCAGGATATGACATTGCAGAAAAGAAGCTGACAAGGGTTCACAGTGAGGAGCTGTGAGGCACTGGGGCTAGAGGATGAGGGTGGAACAAGGCAGGTGTGAGAGAGTGGCGAGGACATTGAAGTGACAAGCAAGGAGATGGGCATGCAAGAGAAGCGAGGCACCACTTCCCATTGCTTGTCTGAAGACTTAGTACTGTATGCCAGTGAGGGAAACTGTATTTGAGGGAGAGGCACTTGAGCCACTGGGCACTCTTCTCCAAAGAAGTTCTAGCCTGGTTGGGCCACTGAGCTGTAGGTAACAGTGCAAATAGGGACCAGTAGAGAGGTGAATGCAGTTTTGAGCATGCAAAAGCTAGGCTCGCTGTCCTTCCAAGGCCATGTAGGGACCTCCACAGTTGGATGAGGTGCTCCCCAGCCCCAAATGGCTACATGAGCCCAGCTAGAGGTGTGAGCTACTCCAACCCCAGGTGGTAAGAGTGGTCTGATAAAAAGGGGATCTCCTAGGCTTGCTCAGTAACCCAGCTTGGTATGGTCAGATCATGAATGATGGGGTGGGATTGGAGTTTGGTATGCCACTAATGCTAGCAGTGTTAGTTGCCTGGGCTGAAAACATCCTGTCATATCATGCAAACTCACTGTTATGTCCAATGATAAAATGAATATCAAGGTGTTCAGCCTTGTGCCTGTATTGATAACTAGAAGAAACAGCATAGCCAAGAAACAGTAGCATTCTGCTATAAGCGTGGTGAAATCAAAGACTTGGTGCCAAATGTTGCCATAAAATGAAACAAACCTTTAAAACCCCCCCCATTACAGTGCTGCTCAAAAAAAAGACTGACACACCATGTTGAACCTATCTAATACCAGGTCCCATTGGTTGGTTAGTGACCAAGATTCACGATTATTTGCAATGCCAGAAAGATCAGATTTTGATCACATCCAGATAATACTTTATTCTCTTTAGTCTTTAGAATGTATTGGAGTTGAGTTCATGGAATGCACCCCAGCACAAAGGACATAGTTTGCAATGTCTGACATTACTGATTATTGAATCGCACCTGATGCTTGTTCAGACTCAGGTACAGAAGTCCAGGATATGTACATTTATGATAGTTGGCAGATGTTAAAAAAGCACTTGAGTGCTTCAGAACCACTGCATGTCATCCACAACACCAAATTATACTTCAACTTCTTCATTAGATGTGCGTCTCCTCCACTTGGCAAGTTTTGCAGTGTAGGTGACCAGCAGAAGTATGATAGATGGTAATGTGCTGACAAGGACAAGGCTTGATGCAAGAACAAGGGTTCTAGACAATGCAATGAATCTAGCAATGCAAACAATGACAAAGCCAATGTCAAGGACAGCAAAGATAATTGCGAATGTTGCATAGCCCATGCTTTCAACACGTTCCTGGATGTTGTTAAAGGTGTGATTGTCACAAAAGACTAAAATTGAATACCTTGAGCTCTGCAGGTGACAGTTAACCATAATGGATGTGTATGCCTTCTGCCATTACTAGGAAGGACATTGTAGACAACATGAAAAAGTTACTGCCATTGGCGAGATGGATGCTATGAGACATTATCAATCTGCATGTTCATGGGAGAGTAATGGCAACCCACGTGAGGCAGCTATGAAACTGTACAATGGTCCCCACAATGATAAGACATGATGGGAATATACATGGAGGAGAGAGGTCTACTTATGAGCTCAATTGACCAATTTGTATGATTGTTCAGAGCCAACTTGATATCCTCAAAGTTATGTAATGAACAGATCATTTTGTAGAGAGTAAGCTCTAGTATGGGTTGAGCAATAGCCTTGCATATCATTATTATGAATATCTGCATGTTGATGGAAGGGTAGTATGTGAGTTACAGGGGAGTAGCATCGGGCAGTGGGTTTAAATAACTCAGAGGGTGAGCATATATAGGCATGCATCACTATGTGCCTGATCCTGATCTTGGGCACACAGAGACAATGATCTGGATTCTTGCAAAGACCCTTCAGCTAAAATAAGAATGCATGTTTAGCAAGTTGTCTGTGGTTTACATTGCCCAGCAGGCAAGCTGATTGGTGGAGATTCTATGCATTTAGCTATAGTATACAGCATGTTCATTAACTTACCTTTGCTTGTGTCATCTGAGTAACTAAACAGGGTACTGTTCTGGAGTTGAACAGCTGGCTTAATCCACTGATGTTGGGTGAACAGAGCAAGTCTGCAAATGGCAGGTGTAAGTAATACTATACATATAAGGTTATTACATACATACATACATACATGGATTCCCATTCTTGTTTCCATCTCAACCCTGGTCCCCACAAGCACTTTTCACTTTATGTCCTGTTGAACCTGAAGAGAGTCCCTGATCAACTGTCTGCAATGAAGCAAGTACTTATGTGTTATGTAAACTGTATTCATCCCATAGACCTATATAGCTTCCAGGACCATCACAGCCTTCCAAGGTTCGTGTAGTCCAGTATTCATCTGTGATGTCAAAATTTGCAAATTTAAGAGCTTTTGAGTCTTCCTATCAAAACTTTTTGCTTGATCTGGAGAGACACACAAGTCAGCCCACTAAGTGATTTTGGGCTTGCATCAGTACTTGTGAGCAACACCTCGGCTAGGGTTTTGTGAGTGCATATTGAATGCAGGGTTTGAACTTGTTCAGACCACGATCTGTTCTGGTGAGCTTGCCAAATCTGGGGTGGGACAATGTACAGTCGACTTCCTTGTAATGAATACCAGGTAAAACAAATACTCCCTTGTAACATATAGCTTTTCAGATATCTTAAGTTGGTATGCAGGGAATTCTGTACATAATGAATAACTCTTTTATAACATATAATGAATAGCACTTGGAAGTGGTCAAAACAAATAGCATATGTGAAATAACTGCTAAATACAGAGGTCTGTGACTACTTATGGCAATAGCAACCAGGAATTTACTATTTACTTGGTCCTTTTTTAGTCCTTAACCCCCCTTAAGTTGGATTTCTGGAATTCACTACTGTGTTAAGTCATATGTGCTGAGTTCCCATGTGTTTGTCTTGTCACAGCAGTAAGGGGAATTCAACTGTGCCAACCAGACAACAATGCCAAGGACCACATTGGTCCAAGGCAATACACATGATGACCACAGAAGGCATGTAGCTCATGCAGCCAACTCAATGACATCAATGTGTGCTAAGCTTAGCAACTTCAAGAGTATGGATGACATCAGAAAATCCCAAGGACATCCCAGGTGATGATCAGTGTGTCAACCAGATGTATGATCCAATGGAGACTGGGGAGGAGGGTGTGGGTATATAGTGAGTCAAGATGGTAATGCTAAAGTGTTGGGAGAGCCTCTAGAGGCTGCAGGTGACAATAACAGAACACATTGACCAGTGAGGGTCACCAAACTGACAAATGCTGCACTGCATTGGCATAGAGGGAACCATACCCACAATGAATACTCTCTCATAACTTATACCATTGGGCCTGTCCTGACAGCTATTCATTAAGAGGGAGTCGACTGTATACATGTTGCTATCATGACTTGTTCATGCAGGAACTTTCTTACTATAGTATATAATTTGTTGTTGTGGCATATTGATGTGGGCAATCTGAATATGGGTTAGTTTGCACTCAGCCTTAGCCACCTTGACAGTAGGCTAATTGGAATGGTCCTATTTGACTGGAATCCACCCATTGATAGTTGTTCAGGTTTGTGTATCTCTAGAAGATTTGAAAACTTTTTTTACTTGGCCATTGGATGTGGGTTGAACTGTTTAATTAATTCTACAGCCACCATGGTATTGGACTCTGACCAGAACCACCATCAGTCCCAATGTTGAATTGGCCACCACAGTGATCCAGTATGTGTCCGTCATCACTCGCAACAATGTGCTCATACCCCAAAGAGCTGAGCTAGATAATAGAATGAGATATTATGATTGCCAGCTGGTGGTTTACCATTGTAATGGCAACCTTGATAATGTACCCTTAAACAGGCTCTCTCCCTTTTTGTAGAGTGAACCTTCTTGTCCACCTCTCATTGTAGTTAGTTTGCTTCACTGGCTTTCGAAAATAGTCATTTTCAGCATTTTGCAACCATGCATTGTCCCTCAATTTTGACTCCCTCAACACAATTATATCCCATACATTGTGATTCTTGTTCAGGTCCTCAAAAAGTAGAAGGAATCTGTACATTCATCTGATCACCCATCTATGTACTCAAACCCCAAACATCTGGCAAGTGGCAAGAATTCAAGAAATGATCCTTGGCATGAAAGTCCACACCTCCATGCCTACCCCATCCTTACTCTTCCAGGTGCCACCTGAGATCATAGTGTGGTTCAAGGACCCACCTCTGTCTTCTGACACCCTCCAGTAGAGCCCATTCCTTTTTCCATCTCCTTGCTGCCCTTTCTGAGTTTACAGACCAGTCTGAGACACATACCTTCCCGCTCATGGCCAACTACATCCACCTGCAGCAGCTCTATAAGACTTGAGCATAGGAGGAGAAGGAGTCCCCTGCATGTGCTGGTTGATGATGGCATAAATCTATTTGTCAAGAACACCTATGCATTGCAGTAGGCCATGGGGGTGTTTGACCAGGATAGGACAGTGCTTGGTATGTACATGCATCATGTGTGGTGACATGTGCATTATAGTAATGAGGCTTACATTCTGGGAATTCCAGGTAAAATTCCCAGTGTGTAACTGCCACACAGCATCACTCTCAGTAAGCACAGGATCCCAAATGGAACACATCACACAATCCTTGCCTTTATCGTTGTATTGTGCAGCTCCCCAGCATTTTCTCAAACCACCATCTTGAATCATGTCCTATTTGTCTGAGGTACTAGTTGCTATTCTTGATCAGAGTGAGGCTATACTGATCAGCAAATTACTTGCTTGGGAGATTCGCCCCCTGAATGATGACACAGTGAAAATTGCCAGTTTGATTCAGCATATAGTGGATCTGCAGGCACAGTACAAGCAGCTTGGGGAGATTGATGACCTCAATAAGGCCATTGTTTTCAACCAGGAAGCACTCTCACTTTGCCCACCTGGCCATCCTGATCACTCAACATTTTTGGGCAGTCTTGCAAATGGTCTTTCCTCTTTGTACAAGCAGCTGGGGGGGAATGATGACCTGAATGAAGCCATTGTTCTCACCTAGGAAGCACTTTCACTTTAGCCTTCTGGATACTCTAATTGCTCATTGTCCTTGAACAATCTTGCAGCCCACCTCTTCTCTTGGTATGAGCACCTTGGAGGGATTGATGATATGAATGAGACCATTGTTCTTCCCTGGGATTCAGGAAGCACTCTTATGTGAATGATCTTGCCATTTATCTCTTCTCTCTGTATGAGCAGCTATGGGGGATCAATGGCCTGAACAAGGCCATTGTTCTTAACCAGGAAGCACTCTCACTTAACCCATCTGGATGCCCCTATGACTGGATGTCTTTGAACAATCTTGCAGATCTTCTCCCCTCTCAGCATAAGCAGCTTGGCTTAAAAATGCACAACTCACTTGTTTTACCAAAGGAGTAGATCCTTGATCACCTGCACCTTGGCTTGTGTCCTTGGACGTTCAAACCAATTAAGTATACTGTTGTAAAAAATGTCATAGTTGAAGTTATCATCCATGAAGTCCTAGGATATGCAACTAGACAATGCAAAATGGAGCTAAAGTTCAACTTAGTGTTATGCACATGATATTGATAGGACTGGCAGGCTAATCACCTGAACAGCAACATAAGCAATTGTGCAAGGTTCTACCTTTTGCATCTTGAGCAAAGTAGCAACATTACTACAAGTACAAATATGTCATAAAGAGTAATGGTTGTAAAGCTCTTCATTAGCTTTATTTGCAGCCCCCTCACATGCAGCAGAGCTTGGAGAGGTGAAAATACAGTGGAATGCCTGTTAGTAGATATGTAGTAAGTAGTAGAAATCAGAATAGTGTCAAATGAAATTATATACCCTCAATAGCAGCCCACCCTTGAAAAGACCTAGGGAAGGGTGATTACACTGGTACTGACCCATTGCATACAAAAAGGAAGACCACATGTTTGCAGTCACTGGATACCTTTGGTCATACTTGCAGATAGCATTTCATACACTAGAACAGAAATTCAGATGGAGGAAAATCAAAATCAAAAGAACTTACA
>JBBPNZ010001055.1:0-11502 GCA_038091195.1 Phylloporus rhodoxanthus
ATGGCTGATGCTAACCGCGCGTAGGAAGTGAGCTTGGAGTCGAAGAGGGACTCGAGTGTTCTGCACTGCCGGTGTAGCGAGTCATATGTTGTCATGTCGTGTTAGTGAATGGGTTGGCACAACGTCTCAGTCGGGGAACGCCGACCGATCTCTCTCCCGTCGTCCCTCCCTGCATGCCAATATCTTAATAAAGTGAATACAATACAGAATGCAGAGCTACGTCCAATGATAAATGATGCGTTATTGTCCTCCAAATGTGCCTAACCGAGAACCCGCAGGTTGAGAGCCCGCCCCACCTCTGATCTTGCCTAGCCACCCTTTCTTCTTCATTGGAGCATCACCCTGCCTCGCAGTCCCCCGTGGACTGTTGGTGACATCCGTAATAATTTCGGACGCGAACACGACATTCGTCCGACGTCCTGGCGACGCAGGTTTGCGCAGAGAGGCCCCGCGCACCGGTGTAAACCCACCAGGGTGTCCGTGTGTTCGTCGCAAACGCGGAGTGGGTCCATTTCGGAACCCGTCAGCGGAGTAATGACCCTCGGCGGGGACACCATCTCTTTCGTCGTCATCGGGTGCACGACGCTTCTTTCCAGCAGAGATTTCGCACCCGAAAGGTTCACTGTTACCACCAGGTGTGTGCGATGCGAGTAGTACAACCGCGGGTTGCGCTCGCAGTTCTGGAGTCTTGGATCTCAATGTTTGTGAAGGAGCAGAGCTCTCTTGCACATGCGCAGAAATTGGATGGCCTCCTGCATAACTCGTGGGTGCAGACACCGGTGGACTGGGAGCGGAAGGCGCTGTCTTCGGAGGAACGACTTCCGCAACAGGCCCTTGAGGTTGGTTTTTCATCGAAGACAACTTTGCCTGCAAGGCCTGCACTTTGCGTGTCAAAGACTCTACTTTGCTAGTCATTTTCTTGTTTGCTTTCAACGTCCTGTGGGCGGTCAAGTCCATCCGGTGTGTCCAACAAGGCGTTCAGAAACTCACTCGAGAATTCGATCATCATATTCCTCTATCTCTTGACACTTTACCCTAAGCAGATCATCCATATCCCGGTTCTTTTCCTCGAGATCAGCAAGAGCGGACTGCAGATCGGGTCCGGACTGAAGTGATGCAATCTCACGGCGGAACGCCGTGACGACTTTTTCATGCTGAGTAATTTGTAGGGTGAGCTCGAATTCAACAGTTTTGCTGGCCTTCTCTGATTCGGCGAGGCTCAACTCCGATCGTTGTAAACTCTTTCTCAGCAATGTACATGCATTCTCACTGTTCATGCAATGAGTCACCATCAAATGCCAAAAAAAACTCCAACTTGCCTTTCCCTGATCTGGTTCTCCAAGTACCGGGTCAAGGACGTCGATCGCTGGATCTCAGCATGAAGACTGGTAATCTCCTCCTGTAATGCAAGAACATGGGCCTCTGCTTGCGTCAATTGCTGACGCATGTCGGTGATGGTTCGGCGAAGGTCCTCTTCAAGGTCCTTCGCGAGAGCATGTCGGGATTCGAAAGCCTTCAGCTCCTCGTGAAGGTTTTCTTCCACGCGAGCATGTTCCTCGGATACGTCTTGAAGCTCCTGGCGCAGCTCATCCATCTCATGTTCACGATCTTCTAGATGACTTGTAAGGATATCAGTGTCATGTGTGTACTTTGCTTCCATGGCCGATAGACTCTGGTGGTGATCCGCGTCCAACGTACGTATCTGTTCGTCTGTCTCAACGAGCCGACTCTCAAAAGCTTGCTTGGCAGAGGAAAACTCTTGAATAACTTCATCATAGAGTTTCTCCAGGTCGGCAAAATTTTCCAGCGAATTTTGCAGCTGCGTCCTGAGGCTCTCAACTTCCTCCTGCAAGTTGACAATTTGTTCTGCTTGCCCTCCCTGCGCTTGTAAATCTTCTGTCATCGTAGTGATCCGCTCAACAAGTTCCGCTTCGACCTCAGAATGGCGGCACTTGGCTTCTTCCAGTACCTGTCTCGTGATCGCCAGTTTTTGTTCATTTTCTTGTAGTGCATTCCGCAAGAGGTCTACCTCATCCTGGTTCCGCAAGGCCGTCTCTGATGTCCAATCGTCTTGCGATTTGTCCGTTGCAACAGATAAGTCCGATATCCGCTGGAGCAAAGCCAGTTTTTCCTTCTCCGCACTGTCGACAAGAGACCGCTGTTGCTCGAGATCCTGACTGAAAGCGGCTAGCTGCGATTTCAAGGACGTGATATATTGGTAGGAACATTGGAGTTGTCGAGCAGAATCTGTGTACGCGCGATAAATGACGGCAAAAGAAATGACTGCTTGCTGCGATCCCGCTTTCTCCCTTGAGATTTCTAGCTCCAGTGACTGCGAACGAGAAATTACAGCATTCGATTGTTCGTCAAGGTGTTGGTGAGCACGGCGGAGAGCGTCCAGTTCGCGGCAAAACACTGCGTTTTCTGCCTCTAGGTCTGTTACACGCGCAGTAGTCTGTTGCTTCTCGGACGTCAGATTTTCCACCATTGTAGATAGCGCTGCATTGTGCGCGTCCTTCATCTGCTGTAGTTGTCGTTGGAGCTGTTCCGCTTCCTCCTCGGCTGCCTCCAATCTCTCAATGGCTTCATCCCTTGCCTCTCTTGCCTCGGCACAGTCTTCGACCATCGTCTCTTTTTGGGAAGCCAGAAGTTCTAGCTCTGGCACCATCTCCGCGATGCGCTCCTCGTGGAGCTTCACGTTAGCCTCCAATCGACGGATGTCATGTTGATAATCGCCAATTTGGTCGGTGTGGTGCACGATGCGCTCTTCGAGCTCATGTATGCGATCTTTGAGTGCTTTCACGACCTTGGATGCAGGCATTTCTGAGAGTTGTTGAGCGTGCAGAGTATTGTAGCGACTTTGGGCATCCTCTAGTTCGTCCTGCACATGGGCAAGGTCATCTTGTAAGTTGGTGACCTGGAGGAGGAGGGAGTTGCGGTCGGACTCAATATCCTGGCAGTTCTTGTTGATGGTGGCAAAGGCAGCCTCAGAGGCTTCAGCACATTCTACCATGGTAGAAACCTGCCCTTCTACAGTATCCAAATGAAGGCGTAAGCGATCGCGTTCCTCGTTCGATTTCGAAAGCTCCTTGGTGGTCGCGTCAAGTTTGTGAAGGATGTCACCTTCGTGTTCGTTCGTGGTTAATAATTGGTTTTGGCTGTCGATAACCGCTAGTGCGTCGTGTAACTGGGAATTAGATGAAGTGAGATCTGCAGTAGTCGAAGATAAACGATCTTCAGAGAGATCTAGGTGGGTTTGCAGGTTGGAAATCACCACGCTGAAAGCTGCGGCGCAAGAAGTCAACTGTTTCATTCTCTGCTCCACGCGGTGGTTAATTGGGGACTTGTCGGTCGTGTTGGCATGTGCGCTCTCCGTCAACTGTCTCGTCAAGGACGCAACGCGAGCTTCAAAACCTTCTGTAGTAATGCGGTATTCAACCTCCGAGAATTCGAGAGCGCGCTTGAGTCCATCGCGCTCGTCACGCAATCGCTCGATCGCCTGCAATAAGGCCTGAATATGATCCGCTAAAGCAGATTCGCTGGAAAACGCCGCAACCGCATTCCCTCCTTGAGATAGTGATGGAGAATGTTCTGCATTAAACGACGAGGGCTCATTGCAGCGGTTACGAGTCTCGAGTTCAGCTACAAGATGGCTATCATCGCAAATCTCACTTAGGAAGGCTGAGTTGGCAAGGAATGATAGAACTTACGCATGCCGAGCCTCCAATTCTTTGATTTGACACTCGCGGGCCATAAGTAACTCGTGGCCTTCACGGATCTCACGCTGAGAGGCTTCATATTTCCTGACCAGCTCTTCTTTCTCGTGAAGTAATCGACCCTGAAGGCCTTCACTACGGTGGACCTTTTCGCATTCCGCCTTCAGTTGACTCTGCAGTTTTTGGAGCCTAGCCTGGCTCGCGCGGTTGGTTTGGCTTTCAGCAGCCAACTTCTCCAATGCCGCAATCTTGGCTGCGTCTTCATCAATCCTCTTCAATAGCTCTTCCTCTCTTTCCCCGGTACTATCCGTCTCCCGTAATGACTCGAGTTCCTCCTCCTTCCTCTCCAAGGTCAAAGAGAGCTCCGAGATGCGCCTTTGGCTCGTTTTTTCGATCGAGATGCGCGCATTCTCTGCCTTCACTAAATCGTCTTGGGCTTGCGAAAGCTTCTGCTCCAGCGACCGAAGCCTCGTCTCTGCAGTATGCAATTGGGCTTTGGTGTCGTTCAACTCTTGTTCCACAGCGGGGAGACGGAAATTCGAGACCGACGAAGAACGAGATCTACCCCTGTGAGGGACATTTGAAACACGCCTCGCTTCGTGCGTTTGTACGATGCGTTCCAACTCGCGCACACGGGCTTCGAGAGCTCGTTTCTCACGTTGTACGGACTGGTGTTCTGCGTTGGTGGTTTGAGAGTGCAGTGAAACCGTGTCAAGTGTCGACTCGAGTTCCCTTTTCGCCCGTTCCTCGGCTTTGAGCTTGTCTTGGGCGGATTTCAGAGCGAGCTCCGTGTTCTGGAGAGAGATACGTTCTGTCTTTAGTTCGGATGACCGAGTGGAGGTTTCTTCCTCCAACTGGAGAGCTCGTTCAGCCTCCTTACTCAGCTTTCAAGGAAGTCAGCGAGGATAACAAACGAACGACCGGGAGACTTTCTACCTTGTAGACGGTTTCATTCAGCGTTGTCCGTAGTTCCTCAAGTTCCGCTTCGCGTCTCATGAGCTGGGTACGCAAACCAGCACATTGAGTGTCTAAGGTATAAGTGAGTTAGCCTTGTGGCATATACCGATCTGATGACCCAGCCAACCTCGACTTGCTAGCTTATCCTTTAACGCCTGAGTTTCCTCTGAGATATCATTCTTCCCGAGATCTTTGAGGGACATGGTCAATGTTGACCACCAAGATGGGTCGGTGAACTTTTGGGTGCAAACAATGATATACACACTCGACGCGTCGCGTCACGTGGCCGTGTTTTTGGTACTATTGATCAAAGCCAACACCTCCACTGCAACTCCCCAAGACATCTGATATCCCCCCGGACTACAAAAGAAATGTCAGTCAGTGAATTCGCTGATAGTTATACAGATACCTGCCCAAATCCATACGCATGCACTACGCGCATGTTTCCACCCTCCAAGTCAGTCGGATTCCCAGGAACAAGATCGTGAGTGCTAATGAGAGGAAACTTGACCATCTCTGCCTCCACCCGTGGTCCACCCTCCCTCGCTGGCCTCAATCCCACCGAGTGCGATAAAACCTTTGTTGTCCCACCGTCCTTGAGTGAAGGCGCGAGCCGAGCACAGCGCTCAAAGATACGCTGAGCAATGTCCATATCAAGAGAGGTGTCCCAATTTCCTGACTGGAATGTCCCTCCCAAAAGTACGGTATCCGTGTGCTTGACACCTGGGCGTGGAATAATGTATGTCGCTTCTCCACCCTGTATCGAACTGTCGCCTGTCGATCCGATCACTAGGGCCAGCCAGCTTGTTTGCAAAAATACGAACCGCTTTCCGCAGCTAAAAATTCGTGTATTTTGTGTGATTTTACCAAGATTGTCTGACCACGTATTGGGTATAACTTGGTATCTTCCACGCCAATGATAGATCTCGAACCTAAGGTATGGTTATCATTGAAGATAATCTCGCGTCTATGGTGCGCACCAAGAGAGGTGGCATTCACGAGAACGCCTTTGGGCCCAACTAGTGGCCACAACTCTGCCAAGCTTTTCACCGCGCGGCGCTCAAAGGAAACCCCATGAGATACCAGCTCGGACTTCAACCAAGGAATATACTCTAGCGGATTCACTGATATCGTGTAAAAACCGACGCCAAGGTTGTATGGTTCTGGGATCTCAGAATGATCAAGCCTGCGAAGCTGAGCGGGCGTCATTTGGATGCTCTCCTGACATTCTCAGCGGCTCACCTCACGAACCAATTTACCCCACCACAGCTCTGAATGGTCTCGAGGCTGGTTGGAAAAGACCTTCGATGGCAGTTTCTAAGTGCCAGTAAGCTTTGATTAATATGATCGAGCATACTCACAGACCTTCACCAAGCCAGTCGGAATCATGTTCCAGAAGCGGTTACTTGACGACATGAATCAGTGCACAAGTTGCGACTATTAATGGTGAGTGGGCTCACAATGAAACTGACTCCCAGTTATAGATGCGTCGATCACTAGCAGCTGCTGGGAGAGGAGACCAATTTGCGCCCTGGTTCCGATGAGTAAACGTGGCGATAGATGGATTCGGGAATGACACACAGCAAAAGGACTAGCCCAAGCTTGAGAGTCCATATCCTCTGGCATGTCTCGTGCGATGACAGTGATCGCGAAAGTGGCATCTGGATCTGTCGCAGCCAGGTAGGCGACAGTTAATCCAATGACACCGGCACCAAGTATGATCAATTCGGTCTTGGAGTTCGTCTCGAGGCCTGCCATATTCGACAATAGTAAATCAGTGTAGTGGGGGAAATATGGACGGCGTTGCAGCAGGGTGTTTACCACGATCAAGTACTAGATTGAGTAGGGCCCCGTCACCGTCTCATTTCACCCCCCTTGCAACAGCCCTCCCTGATAGTTGCCATCACGTTGATTTGGATTTTTCATCGACCGAATTCGCTTCCTCTAGTGGCGATACCGGCTACATACATTACGTCAATGATTAGATACGAATATGGGCGGACAATTGTCATATAAGAAACCTCCGCTGATGCATGCAGCTGTATTCATTTTCAACTGGTCTGCGGTTTGCACTGGTTTGACCGGTATAGAAATCACAGCCATCCCACCGAATATCACTGATAGTGGCCGTCCAGCGGCGCCCGGGTCAGCTTCGGGTGATAGGATCGCCTGGATCAGCCCCAGAGTGTGATTTTTCTGAGTTGTACACCACTGGCGCCATCGCTGCGCGCCACAAAGAGAACACCTAGGCGCGTGTCTGCAAAGGTTGTGTTATGGCTGATGGTCGTTGCAGGGAACGGGTACCCACGAGTAGATCCCGTGCAAGGTGTTGCTGATAAGCCGGCACCTTCTAGTGCGGTCATCATTTGACCATAAGTACCGCAGAACAAAGCGTCCGTAGACTTATGTCCTCTGGTGTGGTCATCGGAGTGGCTCTCTGGAAGAGCGGTATTTCCAGGAGAGCAACGCATCCCAGCATCGAGCACTGCCGTGCTGATGGTTTGCTGGAGGCGGACGAGCCTTTGCTTGCGTGTCATTTGTGGATAAGCGCGCTCTGGAGGAAACTGGATAAAGATTCCATGAGGCTCTGTGTTGGGTTTGGGTGGCGGGGGAAGAGGTTTCGTTACGTCTGGTGTGGGTGTATGCGCATTTTTGCGCCTGAAGAGAGAAGGACGGCGGGGAGGGGGAGAGGGGAGGTCTATGTAGCAGAAGGAAGAGGATGGGGAGGGTTGTGGTGGTGGTGCTACGGAGACGTTTTCGAACTCGAGTATGTATGGAATGCCAGAGGGAGTGAACTTGATGTCTGGGGACATGCGCCGTGCCTGGTGGGAAATGTCAAGGACTGGTTAACGGTTAATATGACGTCAGACTATGTACCTTCCTTTCTTGGAATCGTCTTTAAAATCTCTGCCCAAATTATATAAAGCGCGGTTATCATCTACTGATCACACCACTCACATGCACTCTGACTACTTCCCCCCCACCCCTGCTGCCTCTGACCGCATCGACCCCGCCAACACACCCATGACGCCAGTCACTCTAGAGCCACTCCCAGACCCCATCGCAAACCACACCGCCCCACCGCTCTCCTCTGCCCCACCCTCGCGCGTTACCCTCCATCTTGGACACCTGCCAGACAAGAAGAATATCAAGGCGCCATGGCCGAGAACACCCTCCAGGGTTCGTGCCATCCCGCCCATGACTACCAACACTGACTCATGTAGGTCGACCCGAATCACCCCCCATGGCCCGCGTTTCGCGGATATCATGAGTACTCCTTTGCCCACGCAACCATGGGCGTTCGCCTTCCTACCATTCTTGGAAAGGCGATCGACGACACTTCTCGCACTCTCAACGAGCAGTCCGCAGAAGACCGCATCGTAGATCTCGTCCAGTGTCTCGAAAGAATGGACACACTCATGGCAGACCTGAGTGGTAATGCCAAGCTGAGGCCGATCATCGACGACGGTGAAGGCGACGTCGCCCTCTGGAACAAAGAAATTGCCAAGTACTTTCAAGGTGTGCCATCTCTTCATTCTAACCTCTCTAGACTGATCCCCCTGGTTCAGGTAAAGACTTTATGAACGCACCTTGGCTGTTCGCAGAAGCATACAAGTATCGCCGTTTGCACGAATGCTTCAGTGTGAGCAAATATTGGAAAGACTACGACGTCTTCTACCGGCAAAAGGTAGCTCGAAATAACTTGTCTGACCAATGCCAGTGATGGATCATATTCGCAGTGTGACACATTTTCCAGATCAGCAGAGGCTGTTTTCGAGCTCTCTACGCGTTTCGCGGAGCCTTTCAAACAGCCGGAAAATACTTCCAATGAGGACAAATTTGAAGCTGAACGACTCATGTTCCTCGAATTGACCCAAGGTCTTACGTCTCGCATTTCTCGATATCTCCTTCTAACTTTTATTAGTTTGTCTGTGGGGCAATTCTACGGATCTATCTTTGCTCATCAACATGACAGAAGAGCAAATCAAGTCACTGCAGTCCACCGGTGGCGATCATCTGGCTGCAACAGAAAAGAATATCCTCGGAAACCATCTCAACCAGTTGTGGGATACCTTCAAGGAGCTTCGCGAGAAGACTGGTAGACGCATCGATTTCGTCTTGGACAATGCTGGCTTCGAATTGTACTGCGATTGTGTTTATGGTATGCTATACGGACTATCACCGTCATGCTTTCCACTGACGGACTCGAAGCCGACTTCCTTATCCAAAGCGGCCTAGCGAAACAGGTCAGATTCCATGGAAAACGGTACCCGTGGTTTGTCTCGGATGTCACTCGAAAGGACTGGGAATGGCTCTTGAATACCATGGTGTATGGACACCTTTTCCCCAAAGCAACCGAGGCCGAGAGGGAGTCGCTTAGGCGCCTCGGCATCCGTTGGAAGGTCAGGCGTTCCGTTGTTTTGATGATTGGCGTATAAATACATTTGTCCAGCAATACGAAACAGAGGGAAAGTGGGTGTACGAACAACACCCCTTCTGGTGTACGGGGTACACATACTGGGACTTGCATAGCGAGGCTCCAGACCTATTTCTGCACCTCTCTCGTTCCGATCTCGTCTTCTTCAAGGGAGACCTAAACCATCGTAAACTCACATATGATTGTGCCGCTCCGGCGAGTACGCCATTTGATATCGCAATTGGACCAATGGCCAGCGCAGCGGGAGCCCCGAAGGTGTGCAGTTTGCGAACCGTCAAGAGTGATGTCGTCGTTGGCCTTGGAGACGATGGGGACAGAATTGCTGAGAAACTCGACAAGGAGGAACCGGGATGGAAGATCAGTGGGAAATATGTGAGAGACATTTTCTTGTGTCTATTCGATCACTTCCTTATAGACACTCGTTAGGCTGTTGTGCTACTATCCGAAGGCCGTCCAGGAGAAAAGGTCCGTTTTGCATGAAAGCTCGTTTCAACTGTCATTTTTGGAAACTCGCGTGCGAGAAACTAAGTAGGTGCGAATCACCCAAGGATCTTTGAAGCTTTTGTTGGCCGTTGTATCATGTACTCACCTCTCCCTGCTATGTATGTCCCAGATGTAAGCGTTATGAAGGATATCGATCGTGTATACACATAACCTTGACCGTCGCCGTGTGACGATCTGCGTTGCGACTGGCAAGTGCTGTCGTCCCGACTTCAACATTTGGGCTTATGCGTAAAGCTACATCCTTCTTGTGACATGGTTATTGCTCGTATGCGGTGGACGTGGTAATAACCCGGTAGTAGGATACACGAATCTAAATGTTACGGACGGATACACTGGCAACTGAAAGCTGAGAGGCTAATGTAGGAAGCCAACAACGAGGCAGAATAGACACAAGTAAGGGGACAGAACAGAAAGGGCACCATGTTAATCAATGTCCTCGATCCATCTCCCGGGAAAGGGAGGCGTGCTTTGAGAGATCGCCTCTGGTTGGGTATTGCGATTGGTTCTTCCGAGGTGGTGTCGAGAACGTGCTGATGAAGCATCGCTGTTACCACCGGAAGTACCACCACCACCTCCAAACAGAGAATGAAAGAGGTTACTAGCACTGTTCCTATCAGAGTTCCTAGATGGGGGTGGGCGTGAACTTGATGAGGGATTTCTGTGGTTAGAAGTGGAGCTCCCTCCAGAGGGCCCTCCAGGGGAATTCTGTTGTGGCTGCGCAATTAGAGCGTGTCTAGTTGGTAAACGTTACACGCGACCTGAACGCAAGAGACACTCGAGACGAACCTGCAAACAGGACATGTTCCGCTCGATTTAAGCCAGGGGAGAATGCAACCTTCATGAAATGGGTGTTTGCAGGGAAGCGTGACTACGACCGAGTCGTCCGGATCCTCAGGGTTCAAGTTGAATGATTCTTTACAGACAGCACAATCTTTATCCAGTAACGGAGCTGCAAGGTACATTAGCAAAGAGTTGATGGAGAGGATATGCGAACACGAACAGCCTTCTGTGAGGACCTCTCTTGGTAAGATGTCCATGATGTCTGCTGTTGCAGGTACAGGCCTTCCAGCTGTGGAGTTTTCAGCGAGTTGAGTCAGTATCTGATCCAAAGCTTTGGAATTGTTAGATGTGAGAGAGAATAAGAAAACGGAGACTAGCCTTCCTGATTGAATACATAATCGCCCCATCGGGTCGACGATGGCATACCGAGCAGTTCGGCAAATGGATCCCCAGGGGTGCGAGCTTCGCGACCACCACCAAAGAGAGCGAGGAGATACTGAGCCATCAATGGACCTGCGATATCGCTGTGGGCACGTGAGTTCCTTGTATTTGTATTTGGAGGGTCTACTTCGCGACGTAGAAACCTGAAGATCAAGAAAAGATGGGTCAAAGATGGCAATGATGAAAGAAGACATACTCGAGCATGGTAGGTACAGATTGATCTTCGGCGGGTGGTGAGCGGGAGCGCCTGAGAGGATTAGAGCCTCCAAGATAGAAGGTTCTGGTGGTTGATCCTCCGGGACCAGTGTGAAATTCGAAGCGAATACCGGAGTTCGACTATGAAAAATGATGAGAATGGAATATGTACCGATATGGGGTGGATTACATACAGGGGTATCCTGTGTTCGCTGTGTAGGCGGGGAGTGCGGGCGATGAGGTGATGAGTTGGTGGGAGAATTAGTGTTGCGTGGCCAAGGAGCTAAAGGAAGCGAGTTGTGTGAGGGATATATTAGGGCAAGAATGGTGGCAATACCCGAGCCGAGAGAGTTATCGATCGCCCCGGGGATGTTGTTTGGGAAGTCAAACGTGGTGGGGGAGTGATTTCGAGGATCTCGAGGATCGTCGACTGGATTGTCAAGCTGGCGAGGAGTTGGGTAAGCTAGGATG